>BHDV01071109.1:241472-261561 GCA_005406045.1 Adoxophyes honmai | reverse complement strand
AAAATTTGCAGTCGAACTGTATACTTAACTCATTTTCGTCATTTTGGCGGTTACATTAATTCATATTACAGGTGACGAAATAATACCTTTGTTTTATTTATACTGGGTGACCAGAAATTTACTGTACATAAATACTTTAATCAGTGATCGGGTATACACGTCTGAAAATCCCCGTATAATAATTCCTGTTTTTTTTTTCATTATTGACCAGGGAGACACAAATGTTTCATTGCTTTTCATGTCAATATGGCCTGTGTTATACCTACCTTATGTCCCATGCGCAAGTCCAGTTAGCCGGCGCGTACGCTCCTGTAATCGTTCGACATTGCGATGGTACGCGGATGACTAAGAGCTGAAGTACAAGATTGTTCAATATTTTCAGATTCCGTTATAATTTTTTTTACATGTAAATTTCGGGAAGAAACTTAACAGAGCTTTTCAAACGCGTATACCCGACCACTGGTTAGAATACTCACGGTCAGTTTCCGGCCACCCTGTATAAATACGGTTGTGACAATTACATTATAATATTTTTTCAGGGTCTGTTCCACCCTGCGAGAAAAGTACGAGATGTCTACTGGAAGATTTACAACACTCTCTACATCGGCGGGCAAGACGCGCTTGTCGCCGGCTACCCAAGAATACAGAACGACCCCAACAATCACTTCATTAGATACGAACTTGACTACTTGTTGTAATACTAAGGACATTTATATTATAGTGCGTGTTGCGATAGTTGGGTTTCATTCAGAAGAAGCAATAATATGGGATTCTCGCAGACAACACCAGCCTCCTTAGTCCCCGCGTATATTGTACAAGATAATAAGTAAGAATATCAGCAGAATGTATTGTATAAAGAAAAGTGAATTCAGAATTTCAAAACTGAGATCTCTTGGCTGCATCTCGGACAATAGAGCTGTTATTTTCGCAATTTAGGAGGCTAGTAGTAGCATTTTACACATACCGTTAAATTGAGATATTATTAGACTGATTCATAAGTTCACAAGCAATACATTATAGTTCAAATTTTCCTATTTAAAGTATTTAGTATCCTACCGAAGTTTTAGTATCCACACAAAACTTACCAAGGTGTTGACCGAAAACGTTCACTACTATCGGCTGTCGTCATGACCGATCAGTGAAGTGTGAAGTGACGAATCGAGGAGTGTGATATTGTATTACCAATATCTTAAAAATCAGTCAATTAATTTTGATTTCGGTTTTGGTCATCAAAACTACTTTCGGTTGGACATAATAAATATTGTAAGCAGTGAGAATGGCCCGGTAGCTCACATTTAACTATTTCCTGAATAGAAAGCTATTTGTTGGACGATAATTAAATAGTCAAGAAAATTACTGATGATATGCATGAACTTGAATTTTTAAATTTTTGCCTAAATCGACTGCCCACTAGCGCTCTTATAACTTTTGTTCGCCGACATGTAAGGGTCAGTTCACACCGAGACGAGGCGCGATGCGGCGCTGCGGGCACATTTTTAACAGAGCAAATCAAAATAAACTTTTATTTGCTACACGATAAGGTTCACACTTCATTGTGAGCATACAGAGTACGTTGCGCCTCGAGATACCTCGCGGCGCAGCGCTGCGTCGCCACCCGCGCGGTGTGAGGGAACGGTGCTGCGCACGTAGCGCTGCCCACTCAAAATATACGTTATTTGCTACACGATAAGGTTCACATTTCATTGTGAGCATTCAGGTACGTCGCGCTGCGCCTCGAGACGCAGCGCGAAATCACTAGCCTTTTTATGCATCGCCGTGTCGCGTCGCGTCTCGGCGTGAACTGACCCTTAAGGACGTCAAATAAAATCATAAATTTGATTAAATAAAATGAATGTAAAAAGCCGAATCAGTAAGATCGATATCAACATAAATGATTTTCAGTTTCCTATTCCTATTTAAATTGGATAATTTGCATTTTTTTTTCGCGTCAAGTTTATTTTGCACTTGAGACTTGATTCTAGCGAACTTTTACATTTATAGAATTCAAATTACATTCGGCCAAAATATGGAACGATAAAAAGCAGAACACAATATCAGAGTATTTCAGAACCGCTTTATGATGCGTCGTAGATAGACACAAATTGACAAACAGTACTCGTTAATCGGCACGCCAACTAAGCGTCGTTTTGGCAAAACTGTGACGTTGTTTTAGAAGGTTCATACAAATTATTAATGCTATGTTAGGCTGTAAAGATTAAAAATATACCTATAAAAAACTAGTTTCACTCATTCCAAATTTTTTCGATGCTTGATTAGTGATTACAATATACTATTCGGCAAACAACTTAGCACGACTTTAGGAACAGATTTTTCTGTTTCTCTAAAATTGTGCCATCTAGCTTGCTAGCCTATGTGATGGAGTGATACTTTTACGCGCGCGTATTTATTGCCTATTCACCTTCCTTAAGCCCTCACATGTGGAGAGTGGGAAACTAGCTCATTCTTGTATCTAAGTTTAAAAAAAAACACTCTATAGGACGTCCTTATATTAATCTAGCCTGATAGGGACTTGAAATGATAACAATCTTAAAATGCACATGTTATTTATATGACCAGCACAAGCTTAATATTTTGCTTAAATAAGAACTTCATGCTTAAGTTTAACAGTTTCCTTAATGACTAGAAAATATTTGGGTTCTATGTATACAGACATTTTAAACACTTCAGTAAATAAATCACAATGAGAAATGATCCTTTGAACACGAAACTATAGGTGAAAAACTTAACTTGGTCACCTGTTGTATGTACAGTTTGCAATGAACGAGGCAAAAAATACGAAGACAATTATTTGATAATGATCCCTATTTAAATCTTATCGTGACAATCGTGTCAATCATAACTGGACAAGAACAATCAAACTTGAAAAATAATCAAATAGTGAGTTTGCAAAACATATGATACATTACAAATTTTGAAAATAGAATGTCTATTCGCACACATTACTCACACATAAACCAGGTAACTTACTTAAGTTTTTCTCTACCTAACTTTTGAGACTCACTCATAAGTCTCACAACGAAAAATACGGATAAGTCACGTTTCAAATCGAGTTCTGCTCGACATGTTTCTGGCTAGTCCGTAGTCTTCCAACTAGGAACCACCAGAGCGGTGGCTACAGGCGCGGCCTTTCCTAGATGAAGGGCTAGCCCGAAACAAAAGTGAATTATCCGTATTTCTAATTATGCGAAACGATCTAATTATGCGGGGTAGGCTTGGGAATACAGGCGTGAGTATATGTATGTATGTATGTATCCAATAATAGATATACGATAAGCAACGCAGTTTGGGAAAAGTAGTCTAGTTTGAAGATACTCGTACATGTGTTTTGCTTCTCCAGTAACAAAATCGGTGAATGAGGACATTAGGAAATGGGTTTGTTACTCAGTCGGAAAATAAGATTTTAATATCGAGTAGTGATATCTGGTAGTGAATCCATAAATCGAACAAACTCGTTTGATAATTGTGATTTACGTTTATATTTGAATAGCATAGTCATGGAGAGATTATAGGATTATTGCTTGAGATCAGTATTTGAAAACGGCAATAAAATGATGCATAACGTAATGTTAAAACATTTGGAGTCTTTTATAGATTCATATTAAACATAGAGAAAAAAAAACTTTGTCTGATAGAGATAAAGTTGTGTTTTCGAAGTTTGTACTTATTATAGTCATTGAGTTCCGATAATAGCCGATTCAAACTAAAATTCATTACTAACAAATTAACACTAAAATCATAAAATAACATGTCCAAAGTAGGGGGTATGTTGGCTTTAAACTAATAATACTTAAATAAGACCAAAAAGGCGTGAATAAATTAAATCATAATGAGCACGTTAATACTAATAAATATGGATTGAAGCATTTTAGCAGTCTAACACGAGCCTCTAGGCCCCTGGAAGATTATACATATCACAAATAAATATCTTGCAGAGATCTTTCAAAGGGAAGCAGTTTCATATGCAACCGATTTTCTAACCAATAATTAGGGTAAAGTACCTTATTGTGCCGTGAACAATATCTGTAATTCTGCATTCTATCAATATTAGACACTAGTTCCACCAAGGCCAAGGAAGCGATTATTTATTGACTATTTTCCTCAAGGAACGAATAAAACGTGTTTGCTGCAAATTTTAAACAATAATTTAACTATCACTATTGTCTTGACAGGACGCCGATAGTGAAGAATTAAGATAGATAGAAGACGGAAGAAAAAGAAGGATATGTATGTATTTTAAAGAGAAAACCAAACTACTACCGTGTTCAAACTGTTCTACTAGTAATACGAGTTGCCAAAGGTTTGTACTGTATGCTTGGCTGCCGCGAGTGGTACGAGTACCTAATCATTCTTCGTCGCACTCGAACATTCGTTTTATAGCCGAGCGACTAAACTACCCGAACTAGCTTGTACAAGCTCGCTTCTCGCAGCTCACCAACTCATTTCGACTTACTAACTCTAATCGCTTCATACTCATCGTGAGCGGTGGGACCAGTACCATACGATGAACCTGACTTAAAAAACCAGTCAATAGAAAAAAAATAATCATCCATCATATCATCATCATAGTACTTTCTGTACATTTTAATTCTAAAAAGGTGCAATAGAATTGGCAGTGAAAATCGGCCGCAATGAATCTACCTTTTGGTATAACCATGTCTTTTTATAGGTCTAATAATACACCGTAGGTTTATAGCGGTTGTCCCCTAGCAGAGACGTGGATCACAGCGCCGCCGCCGGAGAGCGCCGGCTGCCAAGCGATGCCGGCGGGGCACGCCTCGCTCACGCCTATCCTCCGGTGCAAGACCCCGTCGGTACTCACGCCCCACACACCGCGCTCTCCGCTTGAAACCTGCTTCAGTGGTGTCATCTCGCTATCTACAACAAGCATTAACGTCTTCAGCACCCGCGGCCAGCTAACGACTAATAGGCCAAAACACGTGATACCTACCAAAATATTGCATTACATATCGATGCAGTGAAAAAGCTTTTACCGAATGCATGCTCTTGTAGTCCGTAAATGGTACTAAAATATATAGAGGGTTACATTATATACAAGCTTAAATATATACAAATAAATTTCATCACATTCTGTATCCAATTATAGATTTGATTATTTGGTCGTATTGTAATCTATTCTACTTCAGTACCTACGTCTTGGGAAAATTTGAATGTCTAAGCTTTGAATACCTGTTAAATATTTCCATTGTTTTCCATCTTGGTTAGATTTCGTGACATCAGTCCTTACGACTGTAATTCCATTCGTAAGGATGACCCATGCCGCGCCTTTTGTTAGCGACACAGACTTCGCACCGATGGTAGTTTTGTGAGTAAAACCGAGGCTGTTCTTTGGCGGCTCAATTAGTTTCCAGTTGGACCCCGAAGGGTTGTCAGCGGAAATCCCTTCCCTGTAATAAAGTTCCCCTTTGCGTCCGACCGCCCAAACTATGCCACAACTGGTGCTTATCGCAATCAAGGCTTGCGGATTGTTGATGTGCTCCCAATTAGTACCCTAAAACACAAAAAATAATGTTAGAATAAACACGCTCTCCTTGCGTATTCCGAGGGGCACCGCCATTCTGATGGCGATAGGTGTGTGTCTACTTTTATAAACTAGTCAAGTAAAATGCCAAGAGTTTAAAAGATTACCGCTGGTGTGGCGGCGGTGACTCCGCTACGGTATATTGCGTCTCCGCCTAGAGTGACTGCCCAAACTGTTGTCTCGTCACCTTCCGTCTAGTAACAACACAAAAACAAATGCTCAATTATAAAGGCATCGATAGAATTCCATTCCTACTCAATATTGTAGTCATTGTGTAGCTCCACGACTAGGTTATGATCAACTGTAAGTCTTTGTAAGGTATAGTGGTCGGCAATAAACTTTCCTTACCCACAGAGATATGTCTACCAAAGCTGTACTTCCTGCACGAATCCATGGGCCTTCTGTAATGATTTGAGCCTTCCTATACCATCGTCGGCGGCGTACACAATCTGTGAATATTTTCTTCCCATGATAAGGCGCGGGAAAATCTGTAGCGTATTGCCAGCCGTCGCTGTCCACACCCCCAGGAGTATTGTAGTCCACCATCCATTCAGATATCTAAAACAATATTGGTAATCGAGAATAAGGAAATCATGTCGAGATAAAAGGCAGAAAGTTATAGAAAAATTATGAAAACAAACCAAGAACAGCAAAGTACACACAAGCCTGTTAACTATTCCAACTTCAATTTTATCGTAAGATACTTGAGGAGTCGGTAATCCGTGGCTCTATACGTTGTCGGTTTAGGTAGTTAAATCAATGTAAACAATCTTGACGTGTCTTTTTATTTAAACGTACACTTTATAAATCGAAATCTTTACATTTTACAATTTTGGTATGAAAAAATCATTTACTTTCATGATTGAATTGTATAGTGTAACGATTTTCATTTTTAGACTGTGTATTTCAATAAAAAGACATGTCAAGATTGTTTATATTGTTTTAACTACCTAAACCGACAACGTATAGTGCCGTATGCGGATCGCTAATACACGTAATCCTATAGTATCAAAATGATACGGGAGTGTCGCCAGTTTGGTGAATGAACGAATTATCTACCTGTGGCCCTTGTTTACTAAAAGGTTGCCAACCACTGATGTAATGGACATATTAATTAGACTTGAATAGAATAAACAATTTAACGTTTTAATGTTTCATAAATGTACGAACCCAATGCCAGTGGCGACTCAATAATTTTGTATGTTCTCGTGTTCTCTTATGTTTTCCAGTAACGTCACTCCACATGTACCGGTCCGTCGGCAAACCGACAGACGTGTAGCCAGACAAGGGATTCCATCTCTGGTTCTCATAAATGCAATAGGTTTGAGTATCATTCATGGAGTGAATACCATCATTGCTGCCTATACCTGTTGGTAAAAATAAGGTTGTAATAGTCATCACATGAAAGTTTATTAATGAGATAAGGTTACAACTTATAATACCTTTCAAAACTCCCCCTCCCCACCCTCCAGTGTAGACCCAAGCTCTGTGGTCGTGTGAGATTCCCCAAACGGCCCCAGTCTGACTGCTCTCGACCCTGCGCAGATAGCCCCCTAGCATCCGCCAATACATCTCATCAGGACCAATAATTGCACTTGTTGTACTATATTCCATTGTATAAAGTTTCATAGGGCCTAAAATGAAGACTGATGTGATAGTTTCTGGGCTCAATCTGTGGTTAAAAAAGCAGCATTTCTTTTCATTGACTACAACTTTGAAACCCTGAGAGTCACAGAATATCTTGATGGTAAATTCTTGCCCGGGAGCTAATGGCAAACTATGCCGATCTTCTGCTCCCCAGTTGCCATATGTCTTTGTGTTACAAACTACAATATTCTCGTCAAATCTAACATTGAAATGGAGATGAACATCTGTTACTTCAGTTTCAATTTTATGCCTTTGTTTCTTTATTTCTGGTCCTTGTAAATTAATATGGAATCTATTTATTTCATCAAATAAGCTGCCAGTAATTTTTAGTGAACTGCCTGGTGGGAAATTGTTGTGCAATTTGGTTTCAGTCCCAGGTACCACATTTTTTCCAAACAGTTGAAATTCTTTGGTGTAAAAACCATTTCTTTCAGTGCTAAGCTGGGCTGGCATTGGATCCCAATTAAGTACATCTCCAGAACTTGTGACTGCCCAAACAGAATTAACAGAGGGCTTTCCAGAAAGTCCATTAATTTGCGATGTGATATCTACAAGAACATTTATCCATTCTTCTTGTTCCATTTCAGTCATGAATTGCACTTTGATAGCATCCTTGTTTTGACTAGGTACAGTCAAGGCTAACCTAGGATTCCCTGGTTCAGATGCTGACATCACACTAGTTACTTCACCTAAATTCAGAATAAATTTAATTGTACCATCTGGTTTGAACACTGACAATGTCCCTGTATTTTCTAAAGCATGCCAGTAAAGTGACAAAATACAATCTTCTCCTGAATTGTTTGCCACCATTAATCTTGCCTCACAACTCCGAGTCCAGCCTTTTTCATCAATTGCTATAACATACTCTGATAGATCAGCATCTTGAGTATTTCTACTTTTTAAACTATCCAATATCTGAATGCGCCAATCAGCTGCTAAATCTGAATTGAGAGGATTGTGACTATCAGTAAACCAATGAGGTGCTTGTAAAGAGTCTATGCTACATGCTCCAGCCTCTACGAAAGTCCAATTCGTGTCACATGTGCCCCAAGCAGTCTGACTGACTTCCTCATCAAAGAACATGCCAGAGTCAACATCAAACACACTGCTGTCGCTGTCAGGCTGTGCTTCCATCCCTACAACAGAACCTACACTCCTGACAGGACTCCAAGCACGAGGATTCTTCAAAGTTGTTTCATAACTTTTTCCGGTCAAATCAATATCTGTATTTGCTGTATTCTTCTTTGTATTGACTTCTTTGGGAGGTTTCATTGGCAATGTATGTTCGATTGGAGCAGAATGAGACTCTTCCCAAGAATTACGTAAATTAATATGAGACTTGAGCTCTCTGGTATTCTCATTCAACATGCTGAGGCTATGGTGCTTGGCATTTGAGGCAGAAGATATCATGCTAGCTGAGCTTGAAGTGCGGCTCAGTTGCATATTAGCTTGCACCATTCTCCACCTTTTACCAGTTAGTTCACCAGCAGTTATTCCACTTCTCCAGTAGATACTTTTGTCTGATTCTCCAATAGCAAAAACTTGGTCATTCACTCCCACTGATATTTGAGTCATATTCCCAGTAATTTCTAACCAACCACTCCCCATTGCTGATATTTCAGAAGACCCTGCAGTGTTGCCATCTATTCCCTTCCTGAACCAAACCTTACTGTCTGTACTTACAGCCCAAACTGCATTGTAACCAACGGAAATAGCTGATAGCTTAGTTTCACTGGGTGACTTCACTTCTAGCCAAGCCTCTCCAGTAGGTGAATCTTTGGTGACTCCTTTTCTCACTATAGCTCGGCCAGTCCATAGCAATGCCCAAACAAGACCAGTGGTGCCGACTGAGATTTGTTTAATATCACAATTTGGTGGAATACTAATATTAGTCCATTTCAAACCTTCTGGTGAAGTGGCACTCACCCCTGCCCTGTACATGACACGCCCATGAGCAGTGATGGCCCAAACAGAAAGAGTTCCCGGACCAGCAAATGGTATTTGGTTTCCTCCAATACTAACATCAATGAATGGTTCCTGTGTTGGGTCTTTATGTAATGGTGCTATTGCACACCATGAGTTCATTGCACTAAATTTTCTGTATCTTATCCACTTCCTCCTTCTAACACATGATTTCCATTGTTTAGTTGGACCAAACTGAGCTGGGAAGTCAACTGCGTAACTCCAGCCATCATGGTCTAAAGGATGACCATCTAAAGTCAGCTCTAGCTGCCACTCTCCTTCCCACTGCCAAGCCATAGACGGTAGTCTAATGCGGTCTATGGATCTGTCGGTAGTACCATCCTGAGAGGAAAAATGATACCTGTCAGTAGGTAGAAGCCTCCCACTGAAGCCTTCTAGAGGCAGCCAACGTTCATTTTCATAAGACTCTTCTTGGACTCTTATCGGAATTTCTAATCCATGGACGTGCAAGTAAATTTGCCGGTCTCCCCCTACAGCCCAAAGAAAGTGTGGTACAGCAGACAATGTCTTGAACTCTAAACCAAGATACATGAATTCCCTCCAGCATGATCCACTGGTGGATAACGCATATACTTTCCCTTCATTATTTAGAGAAAATAACAAAGAATTACTAGTCATCTTTCTAGTTGAAATATTAATTTAAAATTATAGCTGACTTTGGTATATGTTCTGATTCAACTCCAACGTAGAAGCGATTCATTACTCATTTTTGTTAAGAATATTACATTACTAATCTCTCGATATCATGTTAAAAGTTATTCTTTTTCAATTTTTCACGAAATATTAATGATTTTAACTTTCGCTTCAACACTTTATGCACAAAAAAGACCGACCAATACACACACTCAGCCTCCACTCAACTCAAAACATAATCAACTGTCATGTCATATCAGTCCATGGGACGGAGGTGGTCGGAATCAGTTCCATCCAGTACCATGTACTCTTTTTTAAACGCAGATGAATAAAGCCAGTTTCACATTTCAATCGAACTGATGCTTATACAATACGGACTATTGATTCTTCAGCAGATTACTCGTATTGTCATTGTCACTGTCAATGTCATTCCTTTCGTTCACAGCCAAGAATCTTATATACAATCTGGATATTGCACTAGTAATAAAATTTTGAAGATCTGTTTTTTGACCTGGTTTGAACTTTACTGTATCTTCTATCTCGTTTACTCTTTAGACGGGGTAGCCAAGTTCAGGTTTAATTTTCCCAAATAAAATTGCTTAATTCACAGTGCACTATATGTTACTACCAAATTTGGACCCACACAAGTTATAAAATGTGAAGTAAAAAAAATGTTAGCTTTACTTTGTTACTTGCTTGTTATTTCCGCGAATAGCCTACTGACAAAAACACATTTAAGTGATTTCAAATTACATCATTTTTCGTAAAATTTTACTAAAAGTTACGGTAATTATTGCAACGTAATATAGCAACACCATTTGCATATGTCAAACATTGTGATTGCCGCTGTCATTGAGTTATCGTTCGCTTCGAAAGTTTCCAACGGTTTTATGTATTATTTAAGCAGTATTCTGGAGATAATCATCATGAGTTGCATAGTTCGTAGTTGCAGAAATGTGTGGTATCCAGGATCAAGTGTATAATTTCACAGGCAAGCTATTAATTCCATTATTATTACTCAATCGTTTACTTTTTTAACAGAAGCTTATTTCACGTATATCTCGTAACTATTTTATTAAATAGAGACAGATAAAATTAGTTTAAGCCTTTATTATCAGATTTAAGTTCTCATTTTTGGTGTTAGATAAGAGTAAATACAAAAAATCTTGATTGTTAATGAACCATAAAAATATGAAGGAGAATGATTAGGGTAACCATGTTTTAGGTTAAATAAAACCCAATCGCGGAAGGTTTTACGATTTGCCTATGAAGTTAATGGTAATTATATGGAATGTACAGTTACAGTTACATATCCAAAGAACAAACTTATTTCTTATCTACACTAATATTATAAAGAGGAAAACTTTGTTTATTTGTTTGTATGTTTGTTTGTTTGTTTGTTTGTTTGGTTGTAATGAATAGGCTCAGTAACTACTGGACCGTTTTTAAAAATTCTTGCACCATTCGAAAGCCACATAGGCTAACATAGGCTAAATTAATTTTTTAGATAACATTTTACTTTTTTTACAGGAACCAAAGCAAGCCCACGTAAAGAAAGTCAATGAGTAGAATAGCAACTCCATATTACGATAGCTTTAGTTGTCAGTGATTTGCACGAATAAGATGGTAACCGTTTATTACGAAAATATTTCAAGCATATATATTTTCGGTAATGTAAATTTTGGCTTATAACAAATAAATTAAGATAGGTAAAAATAAATGAATTATGACATACGTATACACATTATACACGCCCTTAAAATCACCATTAATTTGATATATAACTCGTTGATGAATTCTTTGTAGAACTAAAGATATAGAGTAGAATCGGTTTTTTATTTTTCCTGTAAAATTTTCTTTTTCCTATTACCATTTTATTCCCCGGGGGCGACAATTTTACGAAATTTAATAATTCTTAAGAGACGAACTTCTTTTAGTTGATTCACTTGCTTGTTTTTATGATCTTTCTTATGTTCGTAAATAGGTTTAGAATAAAACTAATCATGATTCTCACCTAACGTCCGAAAGTATTGTCACCGTAATGAAAGGGACAGCAAATAACAGTGACGTCATTCAAGGTCAATTTTTTGGGCTTCACTTTTTTCTTCTATATGCAATCTCCAGTTTGAGTATAAGCTTCTTGTTCACAGCAGTCACCACAGCAGTCACACCTGACATCAACTGGCATATAACCAAACAATATCGTCATAGTATTAATATGATTTCCTACAATGCGCATTTGCTTGGTCGTTTCCCGTTAGAAAACACTGAAGGTCAAGTTTTACTTTTCTACGGGAATAATTATATAACCACCACAACGTGTTTAGTTATTGCTGTACATAGTACTTTATTCAGCATATACCATGACCGTTTACAGCAAGTTAAAAGTGGCCTTTAAAAAATATCCTCTTTTACGAGGAATGGCATCTTACAGTGTTATCTGGCCACTATCCAGCCTTATTCAACAGTCTTTTGAAGGCAAAAATATAGGTAAGATATAAATTTCAAATTAATGCTACATTTAACAATGTAATATTTTGTGTATGCTTTTATATTGACTGACAAAAAATTGACCGTTTTTTACTACGTTCTTAAATACTTAGTCAGTTGAATGACTTAATATTTTACAAATTTCAGAAACTTATGACTGGTGGAGATGTGGTCGTTATGGTCTCTATGGGTCTTGTTATGTGGCTCCTACTCTGTATACTTGGCTAACAGTTGCCAGCATCATGTGGCCCGGAAATTCTATAAAGGCGGGCATAATTAAGGTGATTTAGTAACTTATAATGTTTGATTTGTGCTCTATGATGTGTGAATGTATGACTAGATATTTTAAAATGCAAAAGTAAAAAAAAATATACTTCAAATAGTCCATTATTAAATTTAATAGCTCATTTAACACTAAATTTGTTTCATATATGGACACACAAAAGACATACACATTACAGCAGGAAGGTAGTCTATTGCGTCATTTATGTTACAAAAGTAAGTGTTAAAATGATTGATGTGGTGAATGATGTTTTGAGTGGTTAAATACAAGGCCAATATTTTTTGGTGTAACTGTTACACATATAAATAACTATAACACCTGTATTCTCAAATGGGATAGCTAGACCACACAAAATGTTACATAGACAAAACCAAAACTATTTCACATTTTGTTGCCAATTTTAGCACAATTGCAGACTTTAAGCTAGGTAAAATAATAATGATAAAAAAAAACATATTAAAGAGCATGATGACATGTATTAAGGACAAACAAAATAATAAAAAAATAATAGCACCCACCCTCAGAGTCATTCAGCACAGCACTATAAATGATAAAAAAATTATAAAAAAAAAACCTCAGAGATTTACAATATCAAGAAAATTAGCATATAGCTTATATTGTTATTATTCTATATTTTTATATTCAGTTAATGTTCATAGATATAAAATTCACCTTGTTGTAAATAAAGTTGTAGTTGTATAATTATGTCTAAAAGTCAAAGTAAACATTTTTACTGGAAAAAACTATTAAACAAACATTTAATTTAATTTTTTGTTTCAGACATTTGTTGAGACTATTACATACACCCCATTTGCTATGTGCAGTTTTTACTTTGGAATGAGTATTTTGGAGATGAAGCCTCTGAATGAGGCTATGGCAGAGGTGAAATCGAAGTTCTTGCCTACTTACAAAGTAAGTGTTTTTAACATAAACATTACATAGACAGATTAATGAGCACATTACCGTTGTCCTTTGTGTATCCGTTACCACTGTTACAATTTCTTACACAAAAGAAAAAAAAAAACACCCATAGAAAAAAAATGTCCTTTATTCTTAATTTTTCTTGAATACTTCTTAATTTTTTCAGTATAATATAAGCTTTTTCCACTCTTTTGTAACTGTAACCTTGATTTGGTTTAAAATAAAACTATGTGTTTTTTCAGGTAGGTGCATCTGTCTGGCCCACCATAGCAATGATCAACTTCTGTCTAATCCCAGCTCGCAACAGAGTACCCTTTATCAGCATGTGCAGCCTAGTGTGGACCTGTTTCTTGGCTTATATGAAACATTTGGAAAAAGAGCAAGTTCCTCAAGATCTAGCACCAACCAAACTTCTTAAGATTAATATATGAGACCAATTACTAGAACATAAATTGTCAATTCTGTGCCTCAAATACATCACTAGCATTAGATGTTGCTGCTGTATTTGGCTCTCCTTAAGTGACTTATATGTTGTAAACATATATGTTTTGCTAGAGCCTTTATGAGGTCAGATATTGTACCTGTAGCTAAATTAATTTTAGAATAAGTGTATGATCTGTTTAAAATGTGTGATATAATTTATTGAATTTTCTTTTATCCTACTAGAACTTGTTGAATTCTGTTGGTATTTATTGAAAGTATTAACATTTTTAAAATGTATTTTGTTCATCACAATTATCTAGATTTTTATGACATTTTAAGATAATATATAACTGTGATAGTTGACATTATTTACTCTAGAATTAAAATAAATACTGGGATCTGATGTGATATATTTAAACTACAACTGCTGTAGTAGACTAAAACATACACCATGTTTATATTATAACACATGTCTCGTCATTTGTAATTAAATGATTCAAACCTTTCTTCTCTTATAATTTGTGTATCACCTTTAAAAAAAAATGTGTTGCACAAAAACTTGTGCTAGAAAAAAGTAAATATGTGATTTTATAGAATTATGATTAGGTGGGATGGAACTTGGCAAAACCGGAAGTTCCTAATCACTACAACTCTACATGATCTAGGAGAGCGTAAAAAGTTTAAAAGTTAAAAAGATTTAAATTTAATTTGTTTGATTACAGATTTAATTGATTATTGTACTCCAGAATCCGAGAAATTGGGCACGTTTTTGCTTAGTATGTTGTATGAAGCTCTATAGAGTGCAATGCGTCTGTGTATCGAGCGAGTATCGAGCTTATGCAAAATCTGATTATAAAATAATTCGCGGCGCAAATTATCAAAAATTTTGAAATGATATCTTCCGTGTAATTCTAATGTGAAGACTATTCTCCCTGT
Source organism: Adoxophyes honmai (assembly GCA_005406045.1). Classification (NCBI taxonomy): domain Eukaryota; kingdom Metazoa; phylum Arthropoda; class Insecta; order Lepidoptera; family Tortricidae; genus Adoxophyes; species Adoxophyes honmai. The sequence goes on along the minus strand of BHDV01071109.1, from coordinate 246,685 downwards.
CATAGTTCTTTTTCCAACTACTATAACTAACTGAATTTACTGAATACGTGTAATCACCGAAATCAATAAGATTGAAATGAAGGAATATACCGATAAATTAGTTCAATTTGGACCTATCAGTGACAGTGACACTGACAGACAGACCAGACTGCGTTCGTTTGAGTCTGCCTGAACTGTCTTTGAGGAGGCGTACCGTAATAAATAACTTAATTTAATTTGTTTTCAATAACAAACATTCAAATTATACATATTTGTAAAAAAATACTATACCTTTTCTTATAAAATTAGGGATGTTCTACTAGATACTCGAAGTTGTCCCATACTTATCGAAATGTCCGGTAATTACAAGTGGTATGTAATGTACTGAAAAAACATAAATCTTAAAAACATTGCGTTAGTAATAAATTACTTTAAATACGTCAAAGAACTCTTAGTGCTACTCTTAAAAACTTAGTATTTTATATTTTAAACATTTTTAATTTTTTTAGGAACTACTACATAGTGTATGAGTCTAACTTGCCTAGTTACTTTATTACAGGTCTTCAAGGAAAAAACAAAAAAATGCAAAACATGAATATCCAAAATTTGAAGTTACTAATCATCCTTTAAAAATAAATGTTGTAACTACAGTAAGTACTTTTATAGTTTGTACATCTGTATCATTGTTTGTTATATTTTTTAATATCAGATTCTAAAATGACATTAGAGGTTAAGGATAAATTAAATGTAGAAGGCATTGATTTTTGTTATTCCACAAAATGTATAATCTACTAAATGTTGAAATTTGGTTGATTACAATAGTCACAGTTTTTTATAATATAAAATGGGCAAACCACATACATCCCCAGTACAAACATTGTCAATGGTTTGGAGAGCACAACTATACAATAAAATGTGTTGTCATTATTTGTGAATTTAGCATTTGGGTCAATCAACCATTTTATGTCCCTAGTTTTTATGGTGATGTCTCCTGAGTCACAGAGTAAAATTGTGACTTTGTAGGATATATTCTGCAGTAAGTTAAGATTTTTTCACAGTAATGAGCATTTCTTTACAGCCCATCTCTTGAGCATAAAAGGGGACCTAAATAATAATGTTTTTCTAAGCAACTATCACAGTAGTCCCCTGACTTACGGGACAGAATAACAACACAAAATAATTAATTGGCCCATTACACTTGAATTTGTATATGAAAATAAAAAATAGACCACAGTTCACAGTACATTCAATTCAATGTGATTGGATATGACTATCACTAGATGGCACTCTAAATGCCGGGTCAAATTTTATAGACAGAGACACAACCAGTGATCGGATCTAGGATGCAATTTGGGGTGAACAACCTTAAACATTATGCTTATCGTGGATGTTCCTCAGGATTCCCGGGATTCTGGATAGTAGGTTATTGCAAATAATAAGTTTTTGGAGGATTACACTAAATAAACAAAATTAAAATGTTTGCTATAAGGTCATTTACTTGACAATGTATGTACTTTAAAAACACATTTCATTACTCCTATCAACCGAAATCTTTTGTATACATAAACAAGTTACTACTTTCTGAAACAAGAGAAACAAACAAGAATTATATTAGATACAATTTTGTAATGATAATAAAATTACAAAAAAAGTCACGGGGTTGTAAGTCATATCCACCTTAATATTATGGACTTAAACCCTGGGAAATTGCATCCTAAATCCGATCACTGGACATGACAGAAAGACCCCAATTGTACAGTGCTATCTACTGAAGTTCATATCTCAGAGGAATGAATGTTACTATGAAAAATGTCAGTCCTTATAATTACTAGTCTTTGGGTATACCTTGTTTAAAAAGTATGTATTAATGTTGTCACTGGAAAAATATTTTGACCCTTAATTATTAGTGACCCAATATTTCAGAAATCAAGTTCAAACACAAGTTTTATGGAAAACCTAAATAAATGGACTTCACCTTTTGAAGAGATTGATCCTTTGCTGAGGTTCGAACAAATGGAGCAAGCTGAGGTAAAGATTTTTACTTATGAAATACATTAGATAATATTAGTAAACCAATTTAAGTGGCTGATTTTAAGAATGCTTCTAAAAATAATCTTTCCAGGATCCATTACCAGCTGAGCCTTTGTCTGATGGTAGCATAAATTACTCAAAGGCATGGAGTTCTAGGAAGGCAGTCATCCTCAACAAATACACCACTGGAGAAAAACTAACCATCATCAGCAGTTTTCTTCCAGGTGGAGAGAAAGGTATCTGTCATATTTCAGACTCAGACATACATTATCATTCAGACTTACAGATTTGTTTTAAAAACTTTTTGTACAGAAAACTGTAATACTAATAACAATTGAGTCACTTTCAAGAACAATATAGATATTTTCTGTTAATTGTATTTTGATCCGTGACCCAGGAGACAACAGTGCACAAAAGTCAAGTCGAGTCAAGTCAAAGTCAAAGGCATTTATTGTGACTATAGGTACAAAAATAAGGTGTTACAATACATGGTTACCAATGCTATAGCCTACCAATTGTGGTGTACAATATTTTATTATATACAGTGAAACCTGGTTAAGTGAGACTCCAAGGGACCTGCACTGCTGTTTCACTTATAGAGGTATTCCACTTACCCAGTGTCTCAGATATCCAGGTAAAAATAAATATCTGTCTCATTTACAGAGGGTTCCATTAATAGAGGTCAGAATACAGGTTATTTCAGTTATAGAGGTGCAATCATCAAATAAAATAATGTGTTATGTCCCTAAATATTATGAGTTTTAATTAAAAGAAAATAATGAAGGTAATAAACAAAAATATTCAAGCATGTTTACACGTATTACAAATATGGAAACAGATTTTGGCCCCTTAAATTCGACATAAACTTCTTAGTGTATCTTCCCACTTTCATAAACGGGTATTAACTTCAGTTTTTCATGTAATGATAAAGATTTCGTTTTGACATTTTTCAAATAAACATCTGTATGATAGTAAAGCGAAATTAAAACTGGTGGTCATTGAGGCTCAACATTACTTGACATATGTAGTTAAGTGCGGAATTTGTGAGTAGAATAAGAAAAAGTAAGCAAACAAACAAAACGATGTTATCTCAGTTACAGAGGTTTATGTATATTAAATTCACTCGCTGTCTCAGTTATAGAGGTAACTATGATGATGAATCGAAAGAACAAATCCCAGATATAGAGGTTTGCTTCGTCCCACTAACAGAGGTAATTCAGTGTCAAGGTGGTGGGACCTCGGCATGAGTTCTAGTTATGGAGGTTTCTCACTTATCCAGGTCCCACTTAACCAGGTTTCACTGTATATTGACATGCAGCAAAAAAACGACATGGGCAACATGCTGTCGCATGTCTAATTAATTAGGTATATCAGATGTCATGGTTTAAATTATAACTATTCATACAGTCAACACGATAAAACAATTATTGTGAATTAAAAAAATAAATAAATAAAAGTCATTACATGTTTACATTAAATTTTTCCCTTATTATCTAAAAACTCTTGTAATGAGTAGAACATTTTTGACAAGAGCCATTCATGCACTTTTTTCTTAAAATTTATTTCATTGAGTTCCTTAAATATGTCAGGTATGCAATTAAATATCTTACTAGCTACAAAATAAATACAATTTCTATAAAAAGCTGTGCGTGGACAATGGGTATTAATTAGTCTTTTGTTATTGCGAAAATTTTTGTTGTATTTTCCAACTGTTTCGAAAAGCTCTAAATGTTTTTTAACGAACATTGCTACCTCTTTAATATATAAACAGGGAAGTGGCAGAATTTTATACTTAGCAAACAATGGTCTACAAGAATCTCGTTGACATGCACCACACAGAGCTCTAATACATTTCTTTTGTGATTTAAATGCCTTAATCCAGTCTATGGAATTTCCCCAGAATATTATGCCATAACACAACAACGATTGTACATACCCGTAATACGTCATTATACCTGCCTTTTCTGACGAGCATTGTACGATTCTGCGTAAGGGATATATAAATCGGGAAAGCTTCATACACAAATCATTAATATGCAGTTTCCAGTTACAACTCTTATCGATCAAAAGGCCTAGAAATTTAGTATTTTTAACATTACTAATAGATTCTTCTTTATGTTTTATTTCGATCGGTAAAGCTGTTTTATATCCCGAATGAAATTGCATCACAAGTGTTTTTGATAAATTAATGTTTAACTCGTTACTGCTCATCCATTTGACTATATTATCTAACGTATTAACTATGTCACTTTTATAATTCTCTATGGAATTTTTACATTTAATGACTGCAGTGCTATCGTCAGCAAAGAGCACAATTTGATTTTCTGTATACTTAGGTATATCATTAATATAGAAGAGAAATAAAAGCGGCCCTAAAATACTTCCCTGGGGGACTCCTCTTCCATTGATCCTATAGCAAGACCTAACTGATTTCATAGTCTTTGTCTCAGCAGAGTAATAAGTTAACTCTGAACATTGTTGTCTGCCTGTAAGGTAGCTTTTCAGCCAACTGAATGCATAACCTCTTATTCCATAACAATTCAGCTTGCTAAGCAATATATTATGGTTAACGCAATCAAAGGCTTTCGACATATCAGTAAAAATTGCTGAAATCTGAGTCCTCTTATCTATGCACTCATGTATCCCTTTCAACAATTGGAATATGGCAAGATTGGTAGACCTCTTTTTTCGAAAGCCGCTTTGTTCGTTGGTTATTAGATTAAATTTCTCCGAATAAGATGTAAGTCGGTTATGCATAAGACGTTCAAATATTTTGGAAAATATTGGAATAAGTGTTATAGGCCTATAATTATTTAGTTCGTCAACGTTCCCTATTTTATGAAATGGCTTAATAATTGACAATTTTAGCCGTTCTGGAAAGACGCCAGTTTCAAATGAGAGATTTGCTATGTATGCTAGCGGTTTTGCTATAAACATTGCAGATTCTTTAATGATGGCCGTACTTATGTCATCATAACCTACCGATTTTGTATTTTTTAAAGATTTTATTGTTTTAAGGATTTCGTCAGGACAGACTGGCTGTAAAAATATGCTAGAACATACATTTTCGATTCTGTTACAATTACATACGTTGTCAGTATTTTCACCCGTTAGCTTAGGCAATCTACTATATAAAAATAAGTCGTGTTTTCCTTCCTGACGAAATACCTCCAGAACGCACGAACCGATTTGGCCAATTCTTT
>BHDV01071109.1:178143-229737 GCA_005406045.1 Adoxophyes honmai | reverse complement strand
ATTTTAACGTTAATGTATGCTAGCTCATTTTAGCCTGCGACACAGAGTTCCCTAGGAACCCTAGTGCAGACACACGTGTTACATAGATTTATTAATTAGGTTTTTTTTTTATTTATTTTATTACAAACATAGGTAAGTGGCTCAACAATCCTGGTTCACGAAGGTACGTTTCAGAGCGTTGGGCCCGGATGCGATTTTTCTCTCATCTTATTTATTAGGGTACAACGGTCGGCTTGTCCATCAATGTCGAGTGGTAGCACAAGAGGTCCACTCCGCACTTAAGCTACGCGAAACTTGAAAGGTCTACGACTAGCAGGTAACGGTAGAAAAGGACAGCAACATTTTTACGCCAACGTTTTCGAGAGTAGACCTTCTGTAAGTCGCTATTACATATTTGGTGATGGCGCCATCTTTATTACCACCTGATACCTAATGGTTGAGTTTGAAACGAATTCGGAAAAGCCTCGGAGCACGGGGAAGTGTGAAAGTATAGACCTAAACGTAATCACAATCCATTCACAACCATATGACCTTTAAATTAAGCATGAAGTATCCATTACAGGTGCGTGACAGCTTAGACTACCTATTTGTATTCTTCTCCAGATTTGAGGGTGTATACAACAAAATGAGAGTATCATTTTCTCTTAGATTAAGTCACTGTTTACTCGCGAATAAATTATTTTTTCTTAAGAAAAAAGCGAGTAGGAGTACCTAACTTAGCCGAAGACTAAATATTTTGTCCACAGACGAAAACACTTTTGTTTCTTTTCGTAAATGTGACCCGTCGACGTTTTTTTTTCTTTTTACGAAATTACGTGGACTTTGCCATTTTTCTAATGCAGAAAAATTTATTGTGGGCAATTAATTAATCATTATCAACATAACATTTAGGTAAGTAGGTACACTACAACCCACGTTACATTATTAAAACACTGGTGCCTAACATAAAGCTACAATTATACAACGTAGATATTGTATAGATCTTAAAAAATTTAATTTAATTACCATCAAGAATACCCAAGTCATTATACTTTAAATAGCACAGTTCCCTTCCTTATCTAACATAGACCCGTTTGTGCGTTGTCAGAGTGAAACTAGCACCTAAATATTTTATGTCCTCTTCATGAGACATTTTTAAACAATGATTGATTGGTGTCAGTAGCAATGATTCATTAGGTATAGTAGGTATGTCCGCGAGAACAGAGCGGCGGCTCAAATTGCGCGTTCGGCAGTAACCGCCGCGGGTCCTAGGTGTAGGGCTACAGACTAGGCCAGAATAGGTAGGTAGACGTGTCGTAGGTGTGTAGTACCTCTACTAGAATTATATTTCAAATATTTTAGCACCTCCTGCGTATGTCTGGCAAAGAACTCGGCAAGAATAAAAACGTACGATCACTTCAAAGGAGCAACGTAAGGTAAATAAATGTAAAATGTAGGTTTTTCAAACGTTAACTTTCTTGAAAGCCCGTAATTACTCGGCACAAAGTTTTTCAAGGCACCAAAGTAATTATTCGTCTTTTTCCCAATTAATTCGCAGTACAGACACTTCGAAATTCGTAAACGCGGTGCGAATCACTAATTTGACGAGACTTAATGAATATTAAATAACACGGTATTGTTGGCGGTGCCATGCATAGCTGTGCGAGCCTTGGGGGTTCATTAAACATTTTTACCGACGTACTCAGAAACTTCGATTAAGTTAAGTACAGATTAGGCACGCTGCTCCACTTTGTTATATCTTCGCTTCTCCCCAGGCGTGATTTTGAGCAATTGATTAAAATAACTTAACATTTTTTTTAAATAGAAACAAGCTTGTAACAAAATTCAAGTCAATTGGATTAACCGTTGAATAGTTCTCTCCTGCGAGAACGATTCTGGCAGAAGTATACTACTACTACTAGTGATTTGATTACACACAAACAATCAAAAATCAGGACGACTGCGACTGTACAAAATTAGACATTAAAATACTCGTGATGCTATGAAATTCACCCTTGAAACTCATTTCATAAACTTAACTTGTATGTATATCAATGCCTTTCATTATACAACAGTTACACAAATTACTATTACCTGTCTTGATGTTTGTATATTAAAAAGATAACTGACACTTATACACTAGCTTGTGCACGCGACTTCGTCCGCGCTTAAATGTTGAATTAAGAAGTCTTTCATACCAACTTGGCGTCCCAGTTATACCTTCTAAAGAATTATTTTGAAAAAATATTCTACACGTTTTTCAAGGCTTTTAAAGAAGAACCTCAATACTGAATGCCATTGGCATAACTTCAAAAACGGAAAGGTGCGAACTTTAAATCTCCGCTTTAGCCCCTTAGGGGGTGAATTTTCAAAAATTAAAAGGTACTTACTCTGATTTGTAATGGTAACGTTATTAATAAATATCAGTCACAAAATCACCACAGTGAAATGATTGCCGTCTCGGTGAAGTGACCTATGACAGCTTGGCAGTCTCTCCCATCTAATATAGAGTAATTGCCAGCAAGCTCGTTACTGAATATTACCTCTTGATTATTATTAATTAATGACTATTAAACTTGATTGGCACGTCGCTTTATTGGTGCCAATACGGAGGAGAAGTTATCTTCTTGTTTGATTAACTGAATGGGTTATACCGGAAAGGTAAAAATTGAAGTCACCTAGATTTTCACTCAGATTAAACCATTCATTTTTCAGAAGTTATACGGCGTACGACGACGGCCGAATAGCCTAGTGGTTAGAGAAGCTGACTGTGAAGCTTAAGGTCCCGGGTTCGACTCTCGGGGGCTAATGTTTGTATGATGAATTCGAATGTTTGTATTTGTAATATTATCCGTTGTTTAGTGGCCATAGCACAGGTATTAAAGTGACTAATTTGGGACTAGGTAATAAATGATTTCATATTTATAATCATTATGCAATTAAAAAACGGATAGTAAACATAATAAAATAATTTTACATTATTAATGAAAATATATATTAGTTTTAAAAAACAACAATGTTATAATTTTATTATGAAATGTATTTTTTCCGTAATTACAAATTACTTAATTCAATATTTGATAAGCGTCCGATCAATAATAGATTATTTATATTCGGGCATTGCCATTATCATAGAACCTAAATCAGATTATTATTCTTCCTTTTTAAAATCTTATCTAGGTATTTCCCTATTTGTTTTCGATCACACGATAAGTTTCGAGATATAGGAAGGCTATTGAGGATACCGGTTAACACCACTCATTCTACATTTTCTCAAAATACTCTTTAATAATGCTCTATACAAAGGTCTAAAACCAGTTCACAAACGGGTGAGAACCTAAAGGACTAAAAAATCCTATTAACTTTTTCCAATGTGACACGGAAATTAAACATTCAAAATGTATGACAAATTTTCATGTTACAACGAAAAAGTAACGTGAAAAAGTAAAGGTGCAAGGTAAAATTGTTAAAACATACAACGTTCATAATTTATTGTGTAAATATATATATTTTTTTTTTGAAAACCCTGTGGTTTCGTATTTAGTATAACATCTCTCCCTTTATTTCATGGATATCGTAAGAATAAGAAGTGACTTAGGAAAGTATGTTAAGGCGACAATCTAGCACTTACCACTATTGTACTACTTTTGTCTAACTGAAAATCTAAATATTAAGTATTTAACATATTTTTTAGGTTTTAAGCTCACAGGTATATATTATAGCGACAGGTTGCTAGCCTGTCACCTAAAATAAACCTTAACAGAGAGCTGTTATTCTAAACCCGACACCACACGTAGTTATACCTACCCCTAGTAAAAGTAAAAATAAGTATAACTTAGCAAACTTTGTAACTACAACAAAACCGCCAAGAAAATAAGGAATATATTTCTAAATAACCACAAACAATGAACCTTTTGTGAGCAGCGAAATGGCACAAGACCTCTTACTAACATTCTTAAGATATGAAAAAATACCTCCTGAAAACACCCGAGACAATACGTGTCTTTCGCACGAAATATTTTCGTCGGAATATACCACGAATACTTGTGCAGGAACCGCAAGCTCCGATCATAACGGTTGGTGAGGTGGAATTCAAATTTCGTACTTCACTATCTGGCTAATGGTAGAATACTTCATTATTTTTCATAAAATAATGTTCTATCATAATATAGGTACCTATGTTCTTCACTACGGTTCTAGATTGTGAACAACGCTGCATATTAAATTTGAACTCTGTCTATTAGTCTAAATGTCCATTCTAAGCAAATTTAAAACAAAATTTAAGAAAATTGGGCTTATTCTCTGTTCCTCGATCGTCATATATTTTCTTCCTTCAATCGCGATTTCTTGCAATTTGTGAAGTATTTACGGTTTAGCATCCAATATTCTGGTACATGGCATTAGAATTAAAACAAACAATTTAAGATTACGACGTAAGTTTATTTTATACTTAACTATTAATGATACATTTTTAATAAAGAATCTTTGGACCAACTTAATACAGTCTGAAACGGTCATCACTATAGTTCTTTGAAAGTGTTCCAGTTGGTTAAACATTGTAAAAATATAGTAGGTAAGTCTTAATTTTAAAACTATAATATAGGCAACATTTGATTGAAAGTTCCAGATTTGTAAGATAATTTTCTTTTATGTAGGTATCGTAAAGCTAACACGTTAGTGCTCTCACACAAATCCGCGATGGATGAAATGTCTCATCGCAGGAACTAATGATGCAAATTGCTGCGACAATTTGTTTCTAAGAATAAATTGCTGCGGCGTCGCATCGCATCGCATCGCGGTGTGTGAGAGCCCTTAGGCCTCTTTTCCACGGACGGTTTTTAGCCGTTAAAAACTCCGGTTAATTAACCGTGTGTAGTTACAGTCGTCAGTGTTGTATGGATGATATGGATCACTATGGAAACTTGTTAACGGCGCCGGGCCGTAGTTCTGCCGTGTCCGTCAACAAGCGTCTATAGTAATCCATACAACACTGACAACCGTGTCTACACACGGTTAATTAACCGTAGTTTTTTACGGCTAAAAACCGTCCGTGGAAAAGAGGCCTTAATTGGCACCGCTTGACACACCATTTACATTGTCATTTTGTCACTATACAGCGAGTATATAAGGGCGTATAATTTATCCAGATATAGTTCATGACCGTACAAATCATATGTGAAAGCAATTTTGTTAAATAGCTTAATAAATAAAGAATTAATAATTTTTTTAAGTACAACCGAGCAGCAATGTGTTTCGTCCAATTTGACTTGATTTGACAAACGATGACGTTAATCAGTCGTTAACTTAAGAGCGTGCAAACAAAATTCGGTGATTTTGATGTTTTTCAAAAGCTTTAGAAAGCTATAAATCCTTAAGTTTTTAAAGAAAAACTACTGTAACATATAAATAAACTCTTTTTCTAGGGATTAACGGAAAAAAATATTTTATTAGCCACACAGATTTCTTTTACTTAGCCAATTTGTTGAAGGGTTTTCACAAAAATACGCGTCAGAGCTGTCTTTCACTTGAAAATTTTCCATTAAAATTTACCATAAACGATATAAACTTGTTATTATCTGATAGACAATATAGTCTACTGGGGATTAACGGATTAACATGAATCAAATTATTGGTTTTTATTATTCAAATATCATTTTACATAATTTCAAAGTTGAACCATTACTTTTTTTTTCTCATTGATTTTAATGTAATTACAAATGAAACAATTTTATTGTAAATTTACAGAATATGTTTAGTCTAACCATATTTTTTTCATGGCTAAATATGAGTTAATTTACATTTCACGATTTTTTAAACATTGGTCCAAAACCACTAAGGTCAGGTGGGGGAAGAGAAACGCAGGGATAAGAGGGCTCTACAGACCATAATCACTCGTAACTCGACGAGTTATGGTCTGTGGTGCCTCTTACCCCTGCCCTGCCCCTGAATTTCTCTTCCCCCACCTGATCTTATATTACGTTCGTAAAAAATGTGTGCGCCCTCTTAAGGTGTAATTAATACATTGCGTGCTCGATTATTTTGAATAGAGAAAAAAAAACGCAATTAATTAACGAAAATGTAAATGTATAGTTTAGGACCAACACTATTTGGCATCAAAATAAAGCCCGTATAAATATACACACTGTATAGATACTTATTTGCAGTTATTATAAACGTAATACCGAATAGAAGTGATTTACACAATAAAGCGACATTACACTGCATGTGTTGACCGTTGACCGCAATAGTAAATATACTTAGTCGGCCGCAGCGAGCAACAGCTGACTCCGTAAGACTAGATCAGGAGTTCCCAACCAGGGGGGCACGCCCCCCTGTGGGGCGTAGAGCAATCTCAAGGGGGGCGCGAAACGTTTGTGTTTTTAATATAAAAAAAAAACAATGTACCTACACAAAATCAAATGTTGTTAAAATAATGCTAGTTTTATTGTGAACACTGAAAAAAAATAAGGGGGGGGGCATGATAATATTATTTGTGATCCGGGGGGGCTTCACGAAAAAAAGGTTGGGAACCCCTGGACTAGATGGTGGCAGTCGGCGGACAGACTAGTGTTAAGATAACGTACGGCGACCACATTAGGTGAATGTCTCAGTGTAATTATCCCTTAACTGTCTAAATAAATCTATATAAAACAAGCTACTCATATGGAGCAGATACAATATTTGATTAATGTACTAACTAGTGATGTATCATTTAACATTAACATACATCCTCATAATAACATCCTTTGCGGCTTCTAACTTTACTAGTTGTAACATTTGCAGGTGTTGGTGCTGATACACATGCCGTGCTTGTACCCGAGCGCGTGGCAGATCGACTGGCACTCGTTGTTGGTGCAAATCATGTAGCTGGCCATCGGGATGTAGAGCTTCTCTGTTATCATGGCCTTTTGAACTATCCCATCTGTTGACAATGAACTAATTAGAATATTGTATAAACGTTGTTTTCAATTTGGTGTCGGACTTACAATTATATAGCATCTAAATTTCTTCCGTGGATGTCGCAAGAGGCGACTAAGGAAGGTAAGGTATATTTTAGGCGCCAGGTTGAACCTGTCGCTCTTATACCTGCTACCTTAAAACCTCAAAAAAATAGACCATACATCATATTATGTAACCGTGTCACACACTAAGCAGATACGGTAAGATATCTGTTACTGAACAGATATCTGTTAATATCGCTCCCTATACAATTCAATGAGCTAACCACACACAGCGCAGATTTACCGTCAAGTACCTATCTGTTGGAACCGACATATGGAAAAATGGCATTTATACGCAGATAAAATACTATCGCGTATGCGTAGTCTGTGACGGGCTGTACAGTCGCCAGTAATCAATATCTGCCACCGCGGACCCTGCAGAAATATCTGAGTCGTCGTGCCTCTAGTAATAGAGTCGTACCTATCAGATATTTACGCAGACTTATTGTGTCAGATATTGGTGATGCTGACTGTACTACAGAAGATAAGTAAGTATTTATTTCGGTAATGATGCTTTCCGCCATAATGCACCAATTAATTAAACGCAGTAACAAATACCACTTTTAGAATGAGGAAAATCGATTGAACCATCTTGTTATTGTAGTTATTTTGCGTTTTATGTACCTACATACCTACATAAACATCCCGCTTATATTTCAAACTTGGGTAAGCAGGACACACGAAACGTTACATAGACAAAACCATAATTATTTCACATTACAAAACCACTCTTAGCACAATTGCACGAAAAGGTGATAGTGACAGGCTCTAGCCTCTTAAAACACGGAAAGAAATTCACGGAAGAAATGGAGGAATGAAATTTGCGTATAGTACAAACACCCTTGGGGCTCCCTCGTATGCTACATGCTGCTCTTTCATGTCATAATTTATTATCAGTATAAAATATTTCTCACCAAGTACTTAAGGATCATCATGAATCTAAGTCATGCCAAGTTTGATTACAGGTGCCGTATCGTTCTAACCAAATAACATATTTTCCATGTATGTAAAATAAAACTCTAAGTAGTACCTACTTAAATCAAAATCCTGAAGAATATCAGAATAAGCCAGAGACGACCCAAAATACTAAAAACGAAACAAAGACAAAATAAAATACTCACCGCCGATTTCATTTGTTTCTGTAAACTCCGAAAGCTCGTAAGGTGTCATCAGATATTTGCCCTGGGTCACCGTCACCGCCAGAACCGCCACAACGAGGACAATAAGCTTCATGTTTACTTTATCTCAAATAACAACGTTGTGATGTTCGAGAGGTCTTGTACCAACGAGGACGTTCCGGGAACTAATCCGGTTCGATGTCTGGCCAGTTTTTTTAATAAATTGTTTATGAGTAGGTTTCTAAATGTGCATAGGTAATTACATCATCAGTTGGCAGCTGTAAGTGGTATGGACGGGGGGATTTTTTTGCTGGTCGTCGGGCGTTGTTTTGTTTTTGTATAGGTTTGTTGAAGTGAGATCTAGCGATAACGTATCGAAGCCCAAAATTAAAATTCCTGAACATACTTATATGTGACTTAAAGGACTGGTGCTCACAGGGTTCCATACCAAAAACCGTAAAAAAATTAAATTAAAACACCTTAATAATTTTAACATCATGTTTATTTCGGAATCGGAAACTCACAAAATGTTGTTGTCTTTTAAGTTCCAAGATACTTACCCGGAATATTTAGGACGAACTTCAACCATTTTAACTGCAAGCTAATTAGGTATTTTGATTTTAATCTTTGGTGGAGTATTATTACAAATTAAGTAGGTAACTACTATAAGTAGATAGGTAATTTGTCATGTTTCCCGTCAATACTGCGATAACATTGAATATATCAGATTTATTTCATCAATTAATCAGAACCTTTTTGACGCCTACCTATCTAACTAGATATAAATACCTACCTTATTTATTTCCAGCCGCTGGGTGAAGTCAGACATTTTAATTCAGCACTCGGATACGACATATCTGCAAACCTACACAATCGGTAAAGTCCCTGGTGACGGTAAATAAAATAAACATTAAGAACTATTCACATACCTAAGCGTTTTTTTTATCAAAACCCAATATCGAATTTCCCATCAGAAGAATAACGAACTAGAAAAATGTGACTAGTCGATTGTAAAATAGGAGTTTAGCGGAACGTAGCCCGACCAAAAAAGGTCAGTGCGGTCTGCAGAAAAGGGATGACTTAGGAATCTCATACGATATATATACGTCACGTGTGTACCCTCATCATATTCTGGGGCAAATTAAAATGTGGCAAAGTGTGAGGGCCGAGGCCGCGCGGAATTGCGAGGCGAGATAACGCGCCGGGAAATAAAGCATCACGCCACTCGAACACCGGCATAATGTTCTGTTTCTTTCATTAGACACCATTGCCCATTGTGAAGCGCCCTGTTGCGTTGTAACTGCCTCCAAAGTCGTCGTCCAAAAGAACACTCTCGGATGCCTCGTCATGCGGCGCGGCCTCCGCCCCGTCCCGTTTTATTTGTTGATTAAATTAATAACGCTAACAGCGGCAACGTTTATAATTTAGTCACGCTCAAAAAACAAAGAACAACTCCCTTAATAATTGAATAGGCAATCAAATATTTATTCAGAAAACATTTATGCGTGCCTACGCAGCGAAGTCCGCTGAAGACCAAACTTAATTTTAACGGACCGCGAATGAAATTTTCTTGCCGAGTTTCGAAATTCCGGCCGTGATACAATTACCACTGTATTCAGGATCCGGCGTTTTGTAACAAAATATAAACTGTGTTCATCAGAATTGACGTTTAAGCGCCGGAACAACAAAATTTTAGCTAGCTGCAGATTCGCGAAATACTGGCGATAAATACAAAAACGTAAGTATTATTAAAGTATCTCTATTTTTTCTCTGAAGTTTGTGAAACTGACTTTTATTTGTGGTGTAGGTACGTACGACTACAACAATTATTCGAGGGGGACCCTCCCGGCTGAGAGCAATTCTGGGTTAGGGAATGATTATGGACTTTCAGTTTAATGGGAAGTTTCACTCGGAAATAAAACTGATAATATCTAAAGAACAATTTAACACTCCTTTTTAGATTTCTGTTCGTCGTATATTAAGTAGCTATTCAGATTTACTGCCGTTTTTGTTGCAAATGAAATCGTTTTATTCAAATACTTAGTAGAGCACCTAACTTAACAACTTAACTTAACAAACCACTTTTAGCGTTGGCAAACTAAACTAAATATAATAACGCATCACTTTTTACATTTAGCCAATGAACAGAAGGTATCTTAACAAAGAAATATAATATTAAATTATGAAAGTGAGCCATTGCAAGATAAGGGAATTAAAACAACTTTCTTCATTAACAGGTGTGAACAAAAGCCCGGCGAAGTTCATTAATTTTGAACTCAAAGTGAGTGTTTTTACAATAAGGAATTTTTCAAATTCTCCGTTTGTTCGAGATCCTTTGTTTCTTTTAGAATGATAATGAGATATAAAAGTATTTCTAAAGCATCTTTGCGTTAGGCTGCGAATCCGGTGTTTTCTTAATAAAGTTAATCTCACATTACAAGATACTTCAGTAGATACGTTTATACCAAATAATGTATTAGGTTGATAAGTACTTTAAGACCATAAGGCTAAGCGCGCACTACGACTTTTTGTCGCGCGACACGATTTTAAAATATCGCTGTCCATAGTGATTTTTTCATCATAGTGCGCGCGATGACATATAAACTCTTACGTTGCATTTCTGCGACAAAATTATCGCACGACAAAAAATCGTAGTGTGTTCTTAGCCTTAGACTCTAAGACCATTTATTGGGTGGTTTGGTCTGTTTCCTTACTAAAATAAATACTGGATTTTTTACTATAATTCTCTCCATTCCCTTTAATCTGCCGTTTTTGTTATTCCTGTTGGTTTATTGTCTGACGCTCTCGATTTCGTTTTGGCTTTAGGTAGAAATGTTATCTACGTTATATGATTTCCTGGTAAATCAATATACCTAGCTACTATACTATCCGAATGAAAAAAGGTGTTTTTTTTTATTTCAAACAAGTGTAAAATCCAATAAAATGATAAAATACTTTAGTGATAGACTTCAAACGCGCCAGCTTTCGTTACCTGATATATTGAAAAAGATTCCCAAAGTTGTTAGCCAAATAATTACACAAAGGTGTCATCAGAGACTGTAAATTAATTGTTAGGTATACAGCATGCGGTGAACAACTCCACTAACTGCAAGTTTAAACATCTGGGTTGACAATGCATCTGCAATTTATCTGGCATTGCCGTCATCTATGGGCGGTAGTGATCGCTCACCAACAGGTGACCCACCGGCTCGTCTGCCATTCCTATGATAACAATGATACCTTCCTGAACAGCCATAGTTGCCAGCACAGTAGGTCAGTAGGTCCCACCAACCCTGAAAACCGGTCAAGTGCGAATCAAACTCGCGGACGAACAGTTCCGTACCATTGACTGGATAAACAACTGCATACCTGTTACCATACATACATACATACATAACCGTCACGCCTTATTCCCTGCGGGGTAGGCAGAGACGACAGCGCGCCACTCGCTTCTATTTTTTTTTTATAAATCACTGGACAATTTTTACACCAATCACCTAGTCCCAAAGTAGGCAATTTAATGCTTGTGTTTTGGGTACTAGACAACGGATAAACTTACTTATATACAGATAAACATCCAAGACTCGAAAGCAAACATTCGTATTCATCATACAAACATCTGCCCCGACCGGGGATCGAACCCGGGACCTTAAGCTTCACAACTTCTCCAACCGCTGGGCTATCCGACCATCTATTCTGACATACCTACTTCTTTCGCTTCACTAACATTCATCACTCTCGTCATACACGCTCGACGGTTTCGGGTACTCCTAATTTGGCCTCCCTTTAGTACATCGCCAATCTGGTCGATATACGTTCTTCGAGGGCGCCCTCGACCTGTTAGTCCTGTTACCGTTTGATGATATTTAAGTATGTGAGGAAAGACTCCACAATAGCGAGATCTCTCACCAGGCAGATGTTATGCCTGGGATCCGAAGTCCGCAGATAGGAATTTGGAAATTGTATTTATGCAACTGAACGTCGAAATTCCGTTAGCGGGATAAAGGATATCACTTTGACAGTTGAAGTTCTACTAAGGTAAATGTACCAATGCTCGACACTGCCCCAATACACGGCACTTGCAACCTTATGTCATAGTAAGACAGGTGACAGACGGGTGTCGTCTACTGGGTGTTGGGGCGTCGATCATTGGTACATGTACCTTACTCGACGATACGTGGCGCTAAGTCGCTACAGAAACCTATGAACCTATCGAGCAAAAATTGGCAAAAAATCGTATACCTACATGGACAGATGTATGCTTTCAGGTTAATATTATTAGTAACTTGAAGCCGGTTGTTTTTGGTTAAATTTTTTGTTGACATTGCGGCAACAGAAATACCTACATTATTTGCGAAAATTTCAACTGTTACTAGCTGTTGCGTATCTTAAGATAAAGCTGGTGATAGACGGTGAAGTATTAATAATAGGGTTCCGTTTTTACCCCTTAGGTATGAAAACAAACGCAAATAAAGTCAAGGTTACTTGACACATATTTTATTAGAGCGCGCATACTAACCGTAAACAATCCACGTGGAGAACAAAATGGAAAGGCGTCATAACACAAGTTATCGCAGCAGTAACACCGCTGTTTGTTCTTGCTTACACACGTGGTTGCACAGAGAACAAGAGTCTCAAACTCGCTGTCAAGATTTCAAATAAGCTTACCTACAAAAACTTCATTTTTGATACAAGCTTTTTTGCCGACTGTACTTTTCGCCAACTGTACTTCATTGTTTTCCATCCCAGATTATGTGCACCAGATTTCAAGTCAATCAGACCAACCGTTGAAGAGTTCCCTCTATCGGAGACAGTCCCGGCTGGGCCACCAGAAATCCACTACCGGAATATTGTATTGTCATCCAAATTACGTAGGTATACCAAGTTTCATCTTAATCGGTCTATTGGAAGTGGTTCAAATTTTCCTTGCAAGTGAAGTTAAATAAAGCTTGTAAAAATATTTAAAGTGGCATTCTGCGGGACCGTCACGTAACGACATTTGTAATAAGTAGGTACTTACTTGTAATCCCGCATTGTAATCTATATACATACTAGCGGACCCGGCGAACTTTGTTCCGCCTGAGGCAATGAATGAGCAGACTTTTGATTTAAAAGTACCGGGACAGCATGAGTTATATACAGTCGCACAAACACGACATTATTTTATGTGTAAATTACTATCCTATGTCTTTTCTCTGCAGGTTTGAAGCCTATTGAAGCTACCTCCCCACTACATTTCAGCCAAATCTGTTCAGCCGTTCTCGAGTTATGAATAGTATAATTTTAAAGGTATACATAGGTATATGGAAAAGCAATCTGTCAGCATCAACTCAAGAACGGCTAAACCGATTTAGATTATTTCGGATTAGTTTGAATGGTCACAATCGTAGTTAACAGAATAAGTATTAAAAAAGTCATAAAAACCTTTGATTTAAAACGCTGACTTATTGTTTTTAGGGTTCCGTATCCAAGGGGTAAAAACGGGACCCTATTACTGAGACTTCGTTGTCTGTCTGTCTGTTCGTCTGTCACCAGGCTGTATCACACGAACCGTGACAGCTAGAGAGTTGAAAATTTCAATATACCCACTTAATTGACTACGACAGTTTCATGTTATGTTTTTAATTTCATTAAACTTATTAATTTCACGGTGTTCCTTTCTTTTAAAATACTATGTTACTTAGGCAGAGTTCTTATTTTTTAGCTATTCTTTCGATTGGCATCATAAAAGTAGGCTGTTTTTTTTTGACATTTAAATCGGTTCTATTCCTACACGAAGCAAGTAATTTTTAGAAAATCTATCGATACGGAATTACTGAATTTTAAAAATAAGTTAAAATCTTCTTTGAGCAAAATACCCTATCTACGATATTTGAGGTACTTCCCCTTCATGTCCCATAACTTTGGAACACCCTGTGTAATTTTAACATAAAGTCTTCTTTGAGCAAAATACCCTATCTACGATATTTAAGGTACTTCCCTTCCATGTCCCACTTTGGAACACCCTGTGTAATTTTTAGAAAATCTATTAATACAGAATTACTAACTTGTAAAAGTAAGATAAAGTCTTCTTTGAGCAAAATACTCTATCTACGATATTTAAAGTACTTCCCCTTCATGTCCTATATTTGGAACACCCTGTGTAATTTTTTGAAAATCTATTAATGCAGGATTATTAACATTTAAAAATAAGATAAAGTCTTCTTTAAGCAAAATACCCTATCTAAGATATTTAAGGTACTTCCCCTTCATGTCTCAAATATGGAACATCCTGTATAGATGTCTAACGGGATAAAAAGTATCCTATGTGTTATTCCTGGCTCTAAGCTATCTACCTACCAATTTTCAGCCATATCGGTACAGCCGTTCTTGAGTTATAAGTGGTGTAACTAACACAACTTTCTTTTATATATATATATATAGAAGATAAAAGAAAGTTGTGTTAGTTACACCACTTATAACTCAAGAACGGCTGTACCGATATGGCTGAAAATTGGTGGGTAGATAGCTTAGAGCCAGGAATAACACATAGCATACTTTTTATCCCGTTCGACATCTATACAGGGTGTTCCATATTAGAGACATAAAGGGGAAGTACCTTAAATATCGTAGATAGTCTAGATAGGGTATTTTGCTTAAAAAAGACTTTATCTTATTTTTAAAAGTTAGTAATCCTGCATTAATAGATTTTCAAAAAATTACACAGGGTGTTCCAAATATAGGAAATATAGGAAACCTTAAATATCGTAGATAGAGTATTTTTCACAAAGAAGACTTTATCTTACTTTTACAAGTTAGTTATTCTGCATTGATAGATTTTCTAAAAATTACACAGGCTGTTCCAAAGTTATGGGACATGAAATAATCTAAATCGGTTTAGCCGTTCTTGAGTTAATGCTGACATGTTGTTTTTCTATACCTATAAAATTATACTATTCATAACTCGAGAACGGCTGAACAGATTTGGCTGAAATGTAGTGGGGAGGTAGCTTCAATAGGCTTCAAACCTCCAGAGAAAAGACATAAGATACTAATTTATACATAAAAGAAAGTCGTGTTTGTGCGACTGTAATATAGCTCATGCTGTCCCGGTACTTTTAAATCAAAAGCTCATTCATTGTCTCAGGCGGAACAAAGTTCGGCGGGTCCGCTAGTATTTAATAATATAGTCCCGCAAATGGTCCAAAGCGTTCCGTATGTCCCGCATTCCTCGTTTCCTATCGTCTCGCTCGCATAAGTGTTTCTCATCAATAAGCTTACCAACAAAAATTTCATTTTCGATACAAGCTTTTTTGCCGACTGTAAGTACTTTTTGCCAACTGTACTTCATTGTTTTCCACCCTAGATTATGGGCACAAGATTTCAAGTCAATCAGACCAACTGTTGAAGAGTTCCCTCTATCGGAGACAGTCCCGGCTGGGCCACCAGAAGTCAACTACCGGAATATTGTATTGGCAAGTTATGTAGGTATAGGTACCAAGTTTCGGCTCAATCGGTCTATTGGAAGTGGTTCAAATTTTCCTGCCAAAAATTTAAACATACAATACATACATACATACAAAAAGCTGGTAAGAATAAAAATACACGAATGATGAGACGCAGCGACTACGCTGCCACGGTGTATCCTCAAGAGTGTGTTTGTTATTTCGATGGGTTTGTTGTTTGCTTCTAATTTAAGTAGTATAAGTAGGTACAGTCAAAGAATTTGATTACTGTGCCACTTTGGACCCTTTCACAAGAAATGTCACTGTGACATACCATTTGTAACTACTAATCAAGGCAATATGAAATCCATTGTGAAAAGGTTCAAAGTGGCATAGGTATCAGTTTCCTTGACTGTACACCACCTTGTAAGAGTTGTAAGCTACCGCGAGGCAGACATGTTCACCTGAAGTGTTCAAAGCCTCGTTATAAAAAAGATAAAAAAATTCTCAGTCTTATTGGGTTGGCAAAATTTTGGAGTAGTGGAAAAGCGGTGCGCGAACTTACCCCACTACTTAAAATTTTGCCTAGTAAAATTTCGAGGACTGTAATCGTATGACATTTTTAACGCTTCGATTTGTCAAAATGACTAGTGCCGACGATGAGGAAAATGAAATGGCCACAATGGACAGCCATCGTTCTAGCCTCCTAAGGCCCATGGTCCTACGTATAGGACTAATGTCAAAATAAGTTTGAATTTTACATGAACAACACTAAGCATCAAATTCAAACGATCAAAGTTTGGTGCTGGGCCTTAGGCTAAGCTCCAGTGAACAAAGTTGATTACTTGCAAACCATAGGCTCAGGCTAATGAAAGATTCAATTAGTTAACCGCGTGAAAAATAAATGAAAAGGCGCATTTAGGTTCATCAGTGTTTTATTTTCTTCCTAGACACACTTGGCAGTTCAGTTTCATATTCAATCTCCACTCGCGGTTTCTTCTTACTGATCACCTTCTCGGCCACATCCTGAAACGAAAAACATTGTATTTCATAAGGCTGCCTATCTACACGGGCGGAGCGAGGCAGGGGAGCGGGTGAGTCAGATAAAAATCGACCAATAGAATTGCATCCACTGAAGAGGAGCAGAGATTTTATGAAATTCTATTGGTGGATTTTTATCTGACTCACCCGCTCCCCTGCCTCGCTCCGCTTCAGTGGACAAGCAGCCTACGGTTAGGCTACCTTTTGATTTGGCTGGTTTGGCAGCTGACTCTTATTTTCTACTGAAGCATCGCAAAGCAAGGCGCAAGTCAAATCATGGGCGAAATAGACTACCTATACCCATCACGGCCATCACTATCTAACAGTACAGTCTAGAGACAACAGAAAATTACAAGTCGGCACTTTAGCGCGAGTTGTCGTGCTAAACCTAATGATTAAAATTTTTAGGACAAATTAAGAGGATAGGAGTCGCGCCACTTCTTCATACAAACGTAGTCCCCTGTTTTCTCCGTGAATAATGACATTAGAGCAATTTTTTTTTTTCATTCAATTTGTATCTGTTGTGGCTATGCCTCTACGATTTGCTTTTATCGATTTTCTATTTTTTTTATTTTATTTAGAATATCGATAAAAGCAAAACGTAGGGCATAGCCACAACAGATACAAATATAATGTAAAAAAAATTTTTGCTCTAATGTCATTATTCACGGAGAAAACAGGGGACTACGTTTGTATGGAGAAGTGGTGCGACTCCTATCCTCTTAATGTGACAAAACTGAGGAGAAACTCAAAGACATTTCAAATGTATAATTCATGTTGTGCAAAATGACTGTACAAAGTTTCTTGCGGCGCATTCTTCTTGGAAATCATGGTCTTTACAAAGCGAAGGCCACCTCAAACAACAGCCGTGAAAAAGATCCCCTAAAAGCCTTGCATATATATTTTTTTTATTTGATTTTGTAATGTTTTTAAATTACATTCATTATTTCCCAACTTACCTCAATATCAGAAGTCTCCGATTCAAAATCACTGCCAACATCAGCACCTTCCCTATGTCCTGAATCACTTTCCTGTAAATTTATTGATCAATAAATAAAATAAAGACAAATTTTTAATAATCAATTCATATAGACACTGTGTTTGAAATAATAGCACAATGGATTAGTCTAGACTAGATAAGGAAAGATATAGGTGACGTTTGTGACGATAGGTGGCGCTAGGTGCCCCTACAGCCAAATGGGGATAAGCCATATGAGTTGAATATATGCTACAAATCAGTAAATTCTGATAAGACTACATTGGATGGCTACTGACTACTCTTTACCAAGTGAATTGATTTGAATGATTTTTATTTATTTGGAGTTCTGCGGCTACTAGGAGCTAATGCAAAATCCGTCAAACTCATGCAAGATCTGTAACACTATTCTAGAGCCAAAATTTTATATGGGATTCATATAATTAGGCTATTCAACTGTTTTTGCCCTCTGACCTCAT
This sequence comes from Adoxophyes honmai, assembly GCA_005406045.1. NCBI lineage: Eukaryota > Metazoa > Arthropoda > Insecta > Lepidoptera > Tortricidae > Adoxophyes > Adoxophyes honmai. The sequence goes on along the minus strand of BHDV01071109.1, from coordinate 211,719 downwards.
CACTATCCATATCGCTGTCAGCTTCCACAAACTCGTCCGTCTCCTCCACAGCCTGCAGCTCTTTTTCCAGCTCTGGTTCTATCTCCATTTCTCTCTCTTCCTCCTCTTCGTCGTCTTCCCTCTCGCTCTCGCTGGACACTTCCTCCGCTTTGAGGGCGGCGTCGAACGCCATTTGAGGGAAGTTGTAGATATCGTTATACTGAAAAGAAGTTGATGCTTATGAAAGGAAAGATACTTCAATATTTTTTTTATCACAATGAAATGTAATCTTAAGTTTTTGAACCAGAGCAGATTGACACTTCACTTCAACATTGATTTATTTAGTAACTGTGCAACCTGCATCGTCTCAAAGTTTATCAATATAAACCATTTGCGATGTGATTTCGGATTTGGAATAACACCTCTGTTCATTTCTTCCACGGATGTCTTAGGAGGCGACTAAGGAAATAGGTTAAGGTACATTTTAGGCAACAGGCTAGCCTGTCACTAATATAACTTAAACCTAAGGCCCCCGCACATTTGACATTCGTAAGACACCACTAAATGCCTTTAAACGTTGCGTCGGCGCTGTGCTGACGTTCACGAGACGAAGACGCTTGAAAGACGCTAAGTGAGCGGAGGCCCTAATAGATATGCTAGAAGTGGCCACAAAAGCTAAAGTAGTCATGATTTTATCTATGTAGCATTTCGTGTATTCTGTTAAGCCAATTGGAAATGCAGGCCTGATGTATGTGTGACAATTTCAAATTCTATTACACACAGATACATCGAAAACCTCAATGGTGTAAGCCGGGATTCAAACTCACAACCCTCTCCATGAGAGGCCACAGGTCAAACCACAAGGCCAACACAGCTTTATTTGTTAAACTCTTAGGTAGAAGTTAAGTCTGTTGAATGTACTCTAACATCTTGAACTAGTAACAAGTAAAATAAATTAAGCAACATGAAACTATGCTACGTACTGTGCCCTTCTTGAGTCTGTCCAGCAATTGTTTCTCTATGGCGTTGTCTATCCGAGCTGCAACCAACGCCTTCTCTTCTCTTCTTCTTTCCCTTCTTTCTATCTTACGTTGTATCGGGACTAACTCCTTCCTGTAAATGGTGGAAATGATTCATAAAAGTATTTTAAGTTTCTCTGCTGTTCTCTAGATTTAACATGTAATGCACATCTTTTTAGGGTTCCGTAGCCAAATGGCAAAAAAACGGAACCCTTATAGATTCGTCATGTCTGTCCGTCTGTCCGTCTGTCCGTATGTCACAGCCACTTTTTTCAGAAACTATGAGAACTATACTAATAAAACTTGGTGAGTAGATGTGTTCTGTGAACCGCATTAAGATTATGACACAAAATTAAAAAAAAAGCAATCATTTTTTAGGGTTCCCCATACATGGAACTGAAACTCAATTATTATTTTTTCATCCAACCCATACGTGTGGGGTATCTATGGATAGCTCTTTGAAAATGATATTGAGGTTTCTAACATCATACTTTTCTAAAGTGAATAGTTTGTGCGACAGATGCTTCCAAAGTTGAAAAAGTTGTGTCCCCCCCCCCCTCTAACTTCTAAAATAAAAGAGTGATAAATCTAAAAAAAATATATGATGTACATTACCATAAAAACTATCAACGAAAATTGGTTTGAACAAAATCTATCAAGTAGTTTTTTTTTTATTAAATAAAGTTAAAATTTATCATTAGTTCGAAAATCTGTCACTAGATGGCGTTGTAATCGGTTTGTACGGAACCCTCAGTGCGGGAGTCCGACTCGCACTTGGCCTGTTTTTCATGTTTGTTATGTTCAGTAAAGGATTTTCCATAATAGCACAGAAGAATATACTCACAATAAGCATAATAAAGATTTCATTTGTTGAGCAATGAAAAGTCACTATAAGATTAACTGTAAATAGGTTCTACAATGTAATTCGAGTGTGCAAGGTAAAAGTACAAATAGTGAAAGATGGGCAACTTACACTCTCCTCAGTTTAAGCTTCCTCATCCGGATCAAGTATTGTGTTATTTTTACAAATCTTTGCTTGCATTTTGCTTTGATGAAAGCTGGCCAATACAAAAGATTCTCATTGATCTGATAAATGGCTTTTTCAAAGTTTCTGGACAGCTTCACTTTTTCCCATTGTTTTGCTGGAAACATTACTCTGCAATTACATGAGAAAAAAAGTTATAAACAGGGAGCATACAAATAATAGTAAACTTAAACAGTATTGGCGTCAACATACCGTTCAGCTGTTTTCATATACAGGTAAATAATACCATTTTCTTCTCTAATCGTAGCATATTTGCTGTTTGCGAGAGGGCAAGACGCTCTAGTACACAAACCTGTGAGGTTATATTCATTTCGACAAAACTGTTGGGTCTGGGTTCTGTAACAGACATGAATACGATTTACTGTTAACACGAAAGCAAATATTTTAATCCAATTAACATTATTACAGTCTTACTTACGTTACTTTATGTGAACAATGTGTTTTGTTGATGATGGCCCAAACAACCTGAATATTAAATGGTATTAGTACACAAGTTTAATGAGACGTGTTACAAAATACATAAAATCATAAATAAGGTATACATACGTCGTCGTGCTGCATCTTTAACGGTTTTTCATAAAATATCAAAGTTAATACCACGGCACATGTGCATTTGTTTGTGACGTGCCGTGCAAGTGAAAGATGAAGTGAAGTGACGTTTCGAAATCGGCTGTCAAAGGCAAGTCACAATTTTATCGTTTTAAAAATTATCTCAAACAGAAAAAGTAGTCGACCATAGACAATTACGCAACATGCTGTGGATTCTAGGACAAGTTTTATTCGCAATTATTAATAATGGAGTTAAAAAAGAGCATTAATTCTTTTAAATACTAAAAAAATACGGTTAAAAATTAACTAAAATGTCTAGACATAATTTAAGCTATATCCACAACTTTATTTGCACTTTTATGGAAATTTTAGAAGAAAGAGTTCATAAGTATCAGAACTAACTTTAGAATTCAACGACATGTGTGAATGCTTTTTTTATTCAAAATTTTTCTTATTGTCGGTTATTTTCGTGGCGGTCTGTTTATGTACAACAAAACAATAAAAATTAGAAAGAAAGCAGAGTTCTATAAAATCTATCATGCGTGCGTGGGAGCTTAACATTCCTCTGTAGGAGCAGGTATTATTCGTGTTGTTAATGTCATTTATATTGAAAAGAAATGAGTGACAATATAAAAGTTGTTGTCAAAGTAAGGCCGCTGATTCCTCGCGAAATAGAGGAAAAACTCTCGTTTCAATGGCGAGTGAAGAATAATACGCTTTACCAGCTTGATGCCAACGGGAAAGAATCGGGCCAACAATTTACATTTGGTAAGTGAAATATTTCTTTGGGGTTACTTGTCATTGAAGTCAAGGCTCTTGTAATTTCTAATGAGCCAGCAGAATGACAATAAACGTGAGATTATTTACAGACAAAGTTTATGATGAAACTACTAAGACTGCAGATGTGTACAAAGATGTTGCTAAACCAATTGTGGAAGCCGCTATTGCTGGATTCAATGGCACAATATTCGCCTATGGGCAGACTTCTTCGGGGAAGACTTATACTATGTCTGGAACTGAAACCTCTCCGGGTATCATTGAGCTAGCAGTGTTGAACTTATTTGATCAGATCAAATGCATACCCGACAGAGATTTCTTAGTCAGGTAAATAAATAGCAATAACATTGTTTGACTCAATTTGTTTGTTTTTTACTGTCCCTTGCAGAAGTGTTCAATACAATTGTGCAGTTATTAACTTTAATTATATTGGATAAAGCAATCATTATTTTGACTTAAGAACTACATAACTGTATTGATGAGTTCTGAAAGGGTTACATATCATTCACAGGTTATGTCCAATACAGTCCTTGAAATTTAATTAGGCAAGAATTTAAGTAGTGGAGGTAAATGTGCATTCAATTGAAATCACTGCTTAAAATCCAGACCAATAAATTGTAATGTTTTGAATGTTTGACACTAATTACAATGCAAGTCTAACATTGTTTTTACTCTTTGTTATCTAAATTAGTAAAAAAAATGCCCACATCATTAGCTACAGGAATAGAAAAAGTATTGTTATTATGTGAACTCACTGTTGCTATTGTTTTGTGAATTGCGCAAGTCATCAATTTTACTTGAGCCTGCTTTATTTCTAGCCTTCAAAGAAGCTTTCTTATCATTGTTAATGCTTGGATTTGTTAGCACTTTACAGTAGGTACAGTTCTTAGTTCAATCACATTAAAATCTGAGATCGAATTAGAGATCAAAAATGTAAACAAACGTGTTGCCATTGCAATAAAAGCAACCGCAATCAGAAAAACTTAAAATTCAATAATTACACTAGATAAAAATATTTTTATTCGTTTTCTGATATCTGTTGTGATCGAATGTGTTCCCTCTCGCTTATGCGTTCTGTTGTTAAGTTTTGTTTTATTTTGTCATTTGTTTTTATTGCATTGTTAAATTTGTGTTTGTCGTTTGTCTGGATCCATACTAACACAAGTACAATGTGTTTTCAAAAGAGATTACATAATATGCTACAAATATTGTTATGAATCAATAAACTAAAGTTAATACAATAATTATCAATTAGTAACAAAAACAGATTGCCTACCTCTGGAATGTCACTTTGACATTGACAGTTGCTTGTTTACCTTTTTGATCTCTAATTCGATCTCAGACTTTAAGCTATCATCATCGTCATATTAGTTTCTGAAAATAGGCATACTCCATGTGCTTCCGAACTTTGTTCGGCCAAATTAAGTGTTCAATTGAAGTGCTTTCAAAACCGTCACACATAATAGATGTAATTTATTAATGTTGTTCTTTCACTTATTATTTCAGGGTATCGTACATTGAGATTTATAATGAGACCCTCAAAGACCTCCTTAATGGGGAGAATGTCGTTAAAGTGCGAGACACTCTTCAAGGAGTAAGAGTAGATGCCACGGAGAAATTCACTTCAACTCCAGATGAGGTCATGGAGATAATGAGAGAGGTAAATTGGGTTTATAACTTGATGCATTCATGTTTGATACTCTGTAGTAATCTGTTGCAAGGAGCCTCTTCCTCTGCATTCCTTACGAAGAAGTTGTTCAACATAAGTAGACTATGTGCTCATGTTATCAAACTCTGAATTTTCTTTTAGCATTTGAAAGTTTAAGCATTAAAATTTTTGTCTTATTGCTGTTTGTATTATTTTGTCTATTCATTGACATCTTTTAGGGTGAAGCCAACAGACAAATCGGTGCCACAAACATGAATGAAGAAAGCAGCAGGTCCCATTCAATATTTCAAATAGTAAGTATGATTTGATTTAATTCAAGATCTATATCTACATGATAGTTGAACTGCCTGTGACCTCGCAACGTAAATTATTGCGCCTAAGAAGTATCCCCTTTTTTGCATTTTTAAAAATGTATTCAGTTATTCCTTGGGCTATTCCTAAAATTTAGGTCTTATGTGCTCATATCTCATACACACACCATTCTACATTATTTTGAAGTCCATTTTGGAATTCCATACACCAAAAGTAAAAAAAGGACCCTATTACTAAGATTTTGTTGTCTGTGTGTCACCAAGATGTATCTCAAGAACCAATGTACCTAATACCTACTATGTTTACCGTGTAAATTTTCACGAATTATGTATTGTATTTCTGTTCCCACTATAGCCACAAATATTAAAAACAAAATTAAATAAATATGTAAAGCCATACAAAAACCAATTTTTGCTTGATATCGATAAATGGGAGTGGCATGTATGCATTTGTTTACCTAGTAAATAGTACAAAACCCTTTATGCGCGAGTCTGGCTTGCACTTGACCAGTTTTTGAATGGTTGTCCAAATATAGACAACTGTCTTACTTCTGACCATTTTTAATCAACAGACAATAGAGTCCAGAGAACACATTGAAGGGGAAGACGTGGCTGGTTCCGTCAATGTGTCTACATTGAATTTGGTGGACTTGGCTGGGTCCGAGAGATCAGGACAAACGGGAGCCACCGGCAAAAGGTTTAAAGAGGGCACCCATATCAACAAGTCGCTGTCAGTACTGGCCCTCGTCATCAAACAGCTGTCAGAGGATCCACATAAGTATGTACATGTCTAAATTAAGTTTTAAGATTGGTGGGAGGAAAACTTATGTTTGCTATGTTAGCTAATGATAGTAGCAATGTGAGTTATTAATATTTTGGTCTCTGAAAGACTTGGAATTTTATTGTGCACCCTACTGAAATAATTGGAAGGAATCAATTTGATTTGTGCCAAGCTTGTGAATGAAAGAGCCAATGTGGATGTGATTTTTATCATTCGAAAGTGTGTTTTCTTGTTGTCTGTCGTTCTATTTTAGCGAAATCGAATCTAGAATCTTTGTCAACTTTTATAAAGTTGAAACTAAGTTGTCATCTTAAACTTCAGGCATGCAAACTACCGTGACAGCAAGCTCACCAGAATCCTCCAGAACTCTCTGGGAGGCAACGCTAAGACCAGCATCATTTGCGCGGTCACACCAGCCGCCGTGGAGGAGACCATCTCAACACTGCAGTAAGTTAAATAATAATGGGGTAGGCGCACACAAGGTATTACACAGAAATCGAAACCATTATTTCCGTTTGGGAGGCACTGTTTTGAGTTTTTGTGTAGTAGCCTATCGCCTACAATACACCTGCGCTAACTTATCTCTTTAGTCGCGTCTTACGATATCCACGGGAGAAATGTAGAAATAATTCTGAAACTGAAGCCACATGGAGAAAATAAGTTAAACTACTTATTGTTATATTGTATTATTTGGAACGAATCTAATTATTATGCTCGCGTAGTGTGCCTTGTCGAAAGTATAAGTCTGTTTTAAAATAAAGTTACATACAAAAATCACAAAGTAGTAACGTCAATCAGTCATATAAGAGTCAAAATATGTTAGGAAGTGTAATAATTCTTCACTTCCATTATTTAGTATGAGTTTTATACATTGTTCTATTAGATATTTAGATTTTGTTTTGGCAAAACTTTATCTGGTAGAGTAGGGTTTGACAAATATCTTGAAATTCATTTCCACACATGCAAATTTCTACTGTCATTTGAGTTCTATGTATTTTGTATTTTTTTTTAGGTTTGCGAATAGAGCTAAAGCAATTAAGAACAAGCCAGAAGTTAACGCGGTCGCTACTGACGCAACCAAACTACAAGATCTGACGAAACAGCTATCCAGGTTGCAATCAGAACTGGCGACTAAGAATCTTATTGAGGTAAAGTTGAAATGCCAAAAAATGAACTTAAATTGCAATGTGTTCGACAATAGTCATAGAAAGTGGGGTATTACTGCTTTGTTGGTCAAATATATCGCTAACGTAATGACTTCGGTCGTGAGTAGGACCGAAACGAAACTCTAATTTATTTTTTCCTCAACTCCATACATGTGACCCCAATTCTGCGGGGTAGGCAGAGAGGCGCAACGGCACCATTCATTTCTATTCTGACATTCTTCTCTCACTTCACTCACATTCACCCTCTCGTCGCACATTCTCGACGGTTTCGGGTACTTCAACTTTTCATTTGTGACCTATGTCCATTTTTGTACAAGGAAAAGTAAAGTTTTTTACTTACTTATTCGCCCATTACAGCAAGACAACCGTAACCTGCTGAAGCAGATATCGGGTCTCCAGAAGATGATACTGAACGGCTTCGGCCAGCGGAGCGTGGACATCGGCGGCTGCCGGCGCAAGACTTGGTGCGCGCCGCGACGCGCCACCATATCAGCTCTGCACGTGGTCGACGAGGACAAGGAGACCACTATACAGCGGTTCTGTACGCCCACCTTGAAATACAAGTGAGTACAATAGGCTGGAAGGCTAAAAAAAATTCAAAAACTATTCAGTCCGTCAGATAGATTACCAAAAATTACTAAACACGTTTGTTTTTTTTCTTTATATGGTTCAATTTTTACCTAGGCGTGACAAGCCCCCGCTCCGGGAAGTTGTGTGATCTATATACCACGTCGTCGATGTTTAGTTATTTAATAAACTAAAAACCATGTGTCTCTAATCTTTCAATAATCTAACTAACGAACTAATTAGAATTGCATGTATTTAACCCAGTCGATATCCCTATTTGTTACACGTTAAAAGAGCTCTAGGCGATGTACGATGCAGTGAGTGAAATGCAGACCCAATTAGCGGGGAGCGGTAGGTTACGCGGGAGGAGTGAAGAAGCCATTAGTTTATCAGTTGGAGTCTTGCGCACACATCTTATCTTGTCCACTAGTCGCACAGAGTTATTTTATATTATAACACTACAATGAAGCTGTGTTTATTAAGTATTCAATTTATTTCTTTTTTTACTCTGTTAACTCCTTTTTAAAGACGTTGTGTACTACTAAACTTTCTTTCGCAGCCCTATGTCTTTACCGAACGCGAGAGACTTCCGACCGATACAGAAGCCCAGCCAGTTGGAGCCGGTGTCTGAGGAAGTGATCATGATAACGCCACCCCCTAAGGACAAGAAGGTTAATTTCAGCGACGAGATCATTGACCTTGGTAAGAACCCTTCTACTCTTCACCGTCACAGTGACAATTATTCCTGCTTAATAAAAAACATCTCTTGCAGATAGTGACGAAGAGAATACGTCGAACACATCGCGCTGCTCGCCGTACCACAAATGCTTTAGTAAGTCTTTAATCTTTTTAATTTACTGCAATGTGTAGGAGTTCCACGGGATGTCTTACGAAGATGAGATGAAATTTTCACGCTCAAACTTTGTTCCTGACCCACTACAAAGCCTTTTAACAGCATACGTCGTAGTGACATTGCATTGCTTGACGTAGCAAATCACTTAACCTTTACTGCGGCAATGTTCCCTTGTGGGTCAGAAATAGATTTTAAACATAAAACTACAGTGAGAACCACTCATAGTGAAGTAAAACGGATCTACTCACGTTTTTATATCAGAGTTAGATCGAAATGTCACTGGCCAATTCGTGACCTATCCCTTGAAGCTACGTGCCACGGTGACGGATTAGGTAGGTAGATCCTTTTTAGTTCACTAGAAATAGATTTGTTCGACACTACAGATCGCGCAAACATTCCCCTCTTCTTCTTTTTTTAGACGCCTCGAAAACACCGCCATGCGTGTTAAGGAAGACCGCTAAAATGGCAGAGAAGAATCTTAAAGACATTGTTGAATTGACAAACCGCGAGAAGATGTATAATCCTGATGTCGTGAGTAGAACTATATTTAAGTTGTAGTTTGCACTGGTGATGTTGGCATTGGCAAATTTAAATTTCTGAAGTTTTTTGGACTACTTTCACCAACGAGTTGTAATTTTTTACTTTTAGGTGGAGTACATGGAAAAGTTAGAGAAAAGTACAGCTACTATAGCTAGTTTAGAAGAAAACCTGAAAAAACTTAGTGATGTTAGTCTAGAGAAAGATTCTGAAGTCGAATTATTAAAAAACAAAATAACTCAAACAGAAAAAGAAATCGAAACTTTTTCAACAGAAAAGGTAAGTTTTATTCCGCTATTCAGTTTAGTGTCGGACTTACCTCTCCATTTTTGTGGATATAGTAAGAACCGACTAAGAAATAACCGAATAAAAAAAGACATACGTTCGGCGACCTGACAGTGATAGTGTGATATAGTATAGTATGTAATATGATAGATGTAATATGGTTAGCAAATAAATAAATAAATAAATATACCTAAACCCTGTCATCTATTTTAAACCAAAAATTGTGCTTAAAGTGGCAACGTAACTTGAAATAGTCACGGCTTTGTCTATGACGGGTTTCGTGTGCTCTGCCTACCACATTTAGGGATACGGGCTTGATGTTTATGTCTGTTATGTATGTATGTGTCTACTTTTGGAGCTAAATCAGTTACTAATTTATACAATGCATTATGTTCTTTTAGACGAAGTTAGAGGCTCTTTGCAAGGATTATACCACAAGGATAACAGATCTTGAAGTCTCCTATGAAACCCTAAAAACAAAAGCTAAACTCCGAGAAGAGGAACTGTTATTCCTTCTAAATGAACAAACAAACTCAAAAACGCCAAAAGGCTGTGGTAAGTACTGGTTATCAAGGAAGCTGTAGGTCAGGTTAATTTGTGTGTTGACTAATCGCTTAATTTTTTTAGGTCTAAGGAAATCCTTATCTAGAACTTTCGACAAAGAATTTGATTTCATGGACTTGTCTAAGGACATATCTCTTGTGAGTGATCACGATAGCAGTGTAGATACCTCGAGCACCGGCGAAACATCAGTCCCCTTGCAAGAATTCGTGACCGACATGAATACTCAGATAAATGATAAAACAAAAACTATCGAACATCTAGACAACGATATTTTAAAGCAAAAACAAACAATCGAATTGCTCGAATCAACTTGCAGAGAGCTTCGTGAGCATATACTTCGAACAAATACCACATTAGAACACACCGTTGAAGAAAACTCTATGCTTAAATCTTCAATAGAAATTTTAAATTCCACTATCAAAGCTCAAAAACAAAGTTTAGAAACGGCAAACAGCGACATACAATCATATAACGGCCTAATCCAAGAGTTGCAATCTAAACTTATCGAGAAAAACGGTGATGTTGACCTGAATATCAGTGACAATTTACTGGAGTCAATGCTCGCACACGAAGAGACAGTTATTGCTAACAATGAAAATTTGAGAAATATTATTCAGTCTTTCAAAATTGCTCTCGAAACTCGTACCAAGGAAATTGTTAATCTCAAGTCAGGTCTACACACTACAAAATCTTCCATTGACGAAGAGTTGCTAACGATCGAACTTCAAGCAAAAGAGGAACAAATTAATAGGCTAATTGAAGAAGTTCAGAAGTCTAAAGAACAACTGGATGAAAACATGTCAGTTATTAGTAAACTAATCAAAGATAATGAACAGCTAACAAAAACTAAAGACGATCTCTCTGATAAGTTAGATAATGCTAAAAAACAGAATCTCGAAATGGAGAAAGAGAATATTGAATTGCAAAAACGAAATGAGCAATGTGAACACCAGCTACGTGATTTTGATGAAAACCATGGTAAACTCTTACAAAATTTGAATGATTTTAAAAATAATCTCAGTGCTCTACAAAAAGAAAAAGATGAGCTTAGTGAGTTGCAAAATGATGTAGTTTCTAAAGACAGTCAAATATCTTCTTTAAAAACAGAAATTTCATCCAAAGACAGTATGATAGCTTCGCTTACTAACAAATGTACGGAGATGCATGAAGAAATAGCTACAAAAGAAAAACTTATATCCGACTTAAAAAATGATTTGATCTCTAAAGAGAGCATTATTTCATCTCTTAGCAGCGAACATGCTGAAAGTCGAGATAATTTGTCTAATTTTAAATCGGCTGCTTCCAAACTACAGCGAGTTCTTTCGGTGTTGACTGGTGACGTTTGTGTTGAATCAGAGCTAATTAATGATTCCGTGGCCATTTTCTCGACAATTTATGACCAACTGACTAAGGCAGAGGTAACAGCTAAAGAAGTGATCTCACAGAAAGAATTAGCTGTGGTCAATAATAGTAAATTAGAACAAGAAATCGAAAAGCTTCGAACTGAAGTTGAAACATTGACTCAAGAAAAAAATGAAGTGGAGAATGAAAGGTCTGTCCTAAATCAAGAGGTTATCCAACTCAGGAAAGATATAGAATTACTTCAGACCGCAGTCGAAGAGTTACTGAGGCATAAGTTATGTTATGACACGGAATTGCAGAAAGCTAATGAGAGAATCCAGGAAGTGGGTGTTGAAGTTATGACTAAATCACAATTGATAGATTCTCTTCAAGATCAACTTCCACAACATGCTTTGAAATCTACAGCAGAAATCAAATCTCTGCAATCCTTGGTTAATGCTAATGAAGAAAGCTTTAATCAAGTTTTACAAAACAAAGACGATGAAATAATGAAACTTAAAAATGATGGTTCTAAACGAGAAAGTATGTTAGATGAAAATTATATAGAGTTACAAAAACTCTCAAAAACGCTCGATGAAACCACGAAAAATCGGGACGAAATTTTAGACAGCATTTATAACCAAGCAACTAATATGATGATTAAGCTACAAATTCAAAGTGACCGATCAATGAACAATGGTAGTGTTTATAGAAATATTGTAGAAATGTTAGAGAAAACCACAGACAAGATTTCATCTCTTAAAGTTGATTTATCTAACAACGACACTTATGCTGAAGAACTAGAGGAAACCAGACAAAGACTGAGCCAACTACAAAACCAAAATGACCAAGTTATAGACACTCTTTCTAATGCTGAAACTGAAAATAAACGGTTACTTGCTGAGCTAGACGAAATCAAAACAGCCAATAACAAGCTATCTGGTGACTTATTAAGAAGCGATGAAACGCTGAAACAAGTACAGGTTGAATTGAAACAAAAACTTATTATTATAGAAGGTTTAGAAATTAAATTAAATGATTGGACGAATAATTTTGCTGCTCTCGAAGAATCCATGAAACAGCAAATTGTGGACCTGCAAACAGCTAATCTTGAACTCCAGTCGCAATGTTCACAGAAAGATAGTAACGAAACATACTGTGTCGATCGAATATCCAACTACTCGGACATCGATCAGATGGCTTGTCGAAAATCTCTTACCAATATTATAGTCGAACCAGGGAATACATCGCCACAAAGCCTATTGACTTTATGCTGCGATAAAATTCTAGATGCTATCAATCAAAGTGAAAGTGATCTTAAATCAAAATCAAGTAGTAACGCAATTTTTGAAACCGTAAGTGCTGAAACTCAAACGCACCCTTGCGACTGCGATATATTGATGACTGAAAAAGACGTTCTGAGGGAAGAAAATATGGATTTAACGGCTAAATTAGAATTCCTTCAGCTGGTTAATGTTAATTTGCTCAAAGAGCAAGAAGAAATACGTAAAGAACTAAGGTTACTCGTGGAACCAGCTCTTGACCTCCAGAAGAAGATTTGTAATCACAGAACAAATTTGTCCACACTAACTGCCACAACTTATGCCGAAAATAAATTGCTCAAGTCTCAAGTCAAAGTTTTACAACATCATAATAACAGATTTCACAGTGTCTGTCAAAAAGATCTACCTGCATTCAAAAAGTCGCTGCAAGAGCTCAGCACGATATTGAGAAGCACATCTCTGGCAAGTAGGCTAGAGCCAAGTATAAAACGATATTCATTGCCAGAAGTATTGGATAGAAATAGTTCTGCATCCAACTTTAAAGACGAATCAACTTTAGATGGTGATCTTCTAATGCTCGATACTAACGTCACCCTCGCATCTGCTGATAACACTTTATTAGTTCAAGACCAAACTGGTCTCGACGGGACCCAAGTCTATTTAGACACTGAAATTAATACTGATTTAATAGAAGCAATAGATCCAAGTATCTTACGTACTCAACTACAAATTATGTCAGTTGAAAATCAAAAATTGAATAGTAAATTGGAATCGCTTAAAGAAGAAAATTCAAAGCTTCATAATATAATAGACGAAAGTACTGGCAGAGTAAAACCTGATATATGTAAAATTGATGCCCAAAGTAGTCCCATTGACCAAAATAGAAAGGTTACAATTGAGTTATTAGAAGATACTCTCAATAACAGTAACCAAATATGTAAATATTGTGCTGGTAAAAATATGTTAGCGAAGGAGGGAAAAGAAGATGAAATAAAATCACTGACAGAAGAATTACATCAAGTTAAATTACAAAACGCTGACTTTGAAAAGAAATGCAAGGATCTGCGTGCTGACATAATTCAAAATGATAAATTAGTTCTAAAAATAAATGCGCTAGAAAAAGAACATAATTTAAAACAATCTGAAATAGATCGGCTAACTAAAAATCTCAGAGAATTCGGTAACTTACAAGAAGAAAATGATCTCTTATCTACCCAAGTTATGGAAACTATTGATGAAGCAGACAGTCTTAAAAAAGAACTGGACATTTTGAAAATAGCCAATGTAGCCTTGAATGATAAGTGTAATGAACTAGAAAAAATCGTTCAATGTAAAAACAATCAATTGACAACTACAACTTGTTTAAAATGCGCTAACAAAGAGACTACTAGTCCAGTTACTGCCCACTCTGCGCTGAATAGAAGTCGAAGTGATTCTGAGAGTACCTCGTGTTTCAATAAATTATCTACACTCCAAAATGAGCTGTTAGCGAGTAGAGAAGACTGTAAAACCATATCTGACGACGTAGCAACAATTAAAAATCACTTCGAACTTGGCAACGTGTCGAGTATTGGCATGGACGATAGCATGGGTGAACAAATGTTTACATTTTCCAAAGACCTTAGCTCAACCAGTCCAAAGACGAAGAAGCCCAATGAATCAGTTATTCTGCCACAGGAACGGCATCCAGACGTTTATGATCTGGACAGGATAGATTGCTTCAATTATTACGTTGAAAAAACTGGCGATGAAACCATTCTAAGCAAAGAAATTAAGATAATTGACATCATGAAAACGTTGTATAATAATCTTATAGCAAAACATGGAGATGAAGTCGAAAACCTTGTTAATAAATTAAATGTTTTTGAAAAATCCAGAAATGATCTCCATGACAAAATTGAAAGCATTGCGACTGAATACTCAAAAATTAGTGAGGAAATAAAAAACAAAGACAAACGTATAAATGATATTGCCGAAGTATTTAATAAGGTTAGGTGTAATATAACTAGTTTAGATAAAGAAATATTGAATTCCGACTTTGACAAAAATACGGAACTGGTCACTATTTACAAAAGCAATTTATTGAGTATTTTAGACACTGAGTTCCATTTAACATGTGTGAAGACTTTCGATAGCCTTATTGATAAAGTGGTAAACAAACACCAAACAGATTTGATAGAAACAATGACGCGATATTCAGAATTACAGAGTAAGATGGAACTTCTTGCTTGTGAACTAAAAGATGTTACTGACAATCTTAGTGAAATGAAACGACAATTATCTGATAAGGAAAAAGAATACAACTTGTTAAAGTCGCAAAAAGAGAAAATGCATGAAATCTCAAATGCAGTCACATTAGACATAGTAAAGAAAGATCAAGAACTGAATGACACTATTGCCAAAGGATGTGAAATGTTGCTAAAGGCCAAAGCTGTTCATTCAAATGAAATAGATTTATCGTGGCCAATTTCTAAAAACATACAGATCTTAATCGAAAAAGTTAGGCAACAATATGAGCAGTTGGACTTGGTTTCCCAAGAAAAACATATCCTTTTTATGGACGTAACGAAATATAAGACAATGTTAGAAGAAAAAGAAGAAGAGACCGAGAGATTAAGATCTGAAATCGACAAACTACGTGAGCTATGCAAAAATGCAACTGGCGAGTTAGTTATTCGAAATGAAGCACTGGACAACTTGTCATCATTACATGAACAACTTAAAGAAGTTTATGACAAGAAAACAGAAGAAAATAATACTAACCTTAACATTGTAGAAAACTTAACTCAGGAGCTAGTTATAATGAAAGAGAATCTGGATAAAAAGGAGAGCTCTCTACAAGCTCTACAGCGCGAGAAACAAGAGAAGAATGACCTTGAAGCCAAAGCCAAGGTTGCTGAGCTTATAGAAACAATAAACAAATTAGAGCATGAAAATAAACAATTGAAATCAGTCAACGAAATGATAACCAGCGAAAGTGAACAGAATACGCTACAGCTAGCTAAAGCTGATGACACGATAAAGAACAACAAATCGGAATTAGACAAAATGACAGCAGAAATATTGTCTTTAAACCATGCCTTGAAAGAGAATTTGAGTGTTATTGAGGGTTTGAAACTTGAGGCCAAGTCCCTCTTAGAAGAAAATGGCGACTTGAAGAAGAAACTTGAGGACGCGGATAAACTTTGCTCTCAATTGAAATTGAATATAAAAACACACGAAAAGACTACTGAAATACAGTGCAAGACTATAGCCAGGTAAATTATTGATTTAAAATATAATCTGCCAAGTAATATATGCCTCTTATAGTCTGTATATTAAAGTTAGAATCATAAAAATACTGAATTTCTTTTTAGGCTAAAACAAGAGAAAGAGAAGAGTATGACACCAGCAAAAAATAGAAATAAAGAGATAGAAGAATTGACACAGAAATGCGAGGCGCTGCAAAAGCAATGCGCCGCTCTTACAGCAGACCTTGACAAGGCCAAACAAGAGTCTAGCGAGCTCACTGAGGAGAAGGAGTTCTTAGAGGTAAATATAGTTAGTTGTTGAACCTCGTTAGTGTGTGATGTTTATAAAAGGGAAACTGTCACGGGACTTGCAATTGATTAATATTTACGTAGCAATGTGTAGCTGACAAGTAAAGCTTTTTTAACTCCGATACAAAAAATTTGCGTAAACAAAATTGCTTGTGTTGTCTGATTTTTGTAATTTAATAATAGTGATCTGCCTCCACTTTTGAAATTTAAGGCTTGGTAAATTAAAATTAATACAGAATTTTGTAAGTAAGTCCTACGAAATTACCAAGTAAATTACGAAAGTCATATAAATAGCATAGACAAACCACTTGTATTCAGAGGGTGCAAACACCAATTGGTTTGAGAATACTACTAAACAATAAAATTTAGTAACAGCGATGAAAAAAAAATTCGAGACGAGAGTCTGATACGTGAATGCTGGAGGCGTTACCATGAAATAAGAGTCCATTGGAAAACCGGCTCATTCAAGCTGTAACTTACAAATCGTAACGCTCTCAGTATACTTCTGGTTCATCTACTGTTACCACCGTTCACACATTCTTTTTTTTCCCAGCGGCGAGTGACCGAATTAGAGGGTCAGGTAGAGAGCACGCAGAAGCCTCGCGTCTCTCTCGGCTCCGTCGGAGACACATCGCGTCGTCGTCGGCAGAGCCTCATAGACTCCAAGCGGATGTTCGGCGAAGATAAACAGGAGACTGGTAAGTTTATATCCAATTTTATGTAGGCACTGTTTGGCGAATGTTCTTCGTCATCGTCAGACCATAAGGCAGCCACTGTTGAACATTTGCCTCCTTCATAAAATTCGTCTTGTCAGTTGACTTTATTCGAGGACTTTTTAGCTTCAGAAATTTCGGCTCTATGTTAACTATTTACATAAACGTTATGACTTAATTAAATTTGTATTACTTATTAGATAAGTAAAAATCTGTCTAAGAAGAAAATTATAGAACTCGTTTAACTCATAGCGCATATGCACTTAACTCAGTTTGAGCTAAAACTCGAGATATTGCATTTTAAGTTCGGAGGGCAGAGTAATCCATGTGATATACCAAGGATTTTTTTACTTTAAATCCCCTTAACAATTGCGATGGCGATTTGGCGATTTTAAAGTAGCCGATATGTATTATTTGATGCCTTTATTTGACTATTTGTAAAAACACTTCAGTATTAAGATGCAACGATATTTGCAACTGTATTCAAACCCAACTCTTATATTAACTAAACGCCTTTCAGACCACAAGAAAATAGAGGCTTACTTCTCTACTGCAGTGAAGCCTGAAGAGATGTTCATGGATGTTGACGACAACTCCAATAGGAGCACGCCCGTCAGGAGCCGGAGGTACGTAAACGTAGTATTGCGGCAGCACAGTAACACGTACGAGTTGACACGCGCGCGGGATAGACTACCTGTCGTTGTCTGAAGTCTCTAGTTGTCTAACCATAGTGACGCATATAATTTATCTCGCGCGCATCTCTACTAGCCCTAAGCCTGCAGGGAAAAACCGACTTGCGTATATTTTGACGGTTGTTTGTTTACTGACTCTGTCACCATTATGGTGGACGAAAATAATATGTTGACTTGATCATGAGGTTTTGGACTCTGGTTGGCACAAGACCGCCCAATTTAATACCGGAAATATTGTTTATCAGTAATTTAACATGTGGAGTTGACGTTATTTATTTTACTTGCAGATCGGGAAGCTTCCAGTCCAAGAATGAAGAGGTAAGTCCATAAAAAGTGGCGCTCAATATTTTAAGAGTACCTATTTATGATTTCTTATTAAATGGGCTGTGCAAGTCTGTCCGACGTTCCGTTTAGGACTTCTCTTCCTAACGCACCCATCTACACTCCCCATTCCCCATATAAAGTTTTAGTGCAGTCAATGAAGCATTACCTGCTCCGAATTTTTTTACTGTGAACCGAATTGCATACAATTTTGGAATTAGGTTCATCTTACCCTTAACTTCAAAAGTGAAAATGATTTGAACTCCGCAACCACCCTGGGGGTGGTTGCCACCCCTTCTCGGGGGTGAATTTTTTTTTTTGCAAAATAACCTCGGATATCGATAGAAGGCCTAATTTTAAGCTAAAATCATCTATAAAGTTTTTCAAAAAATCCAATACTTTTCAAGTTATTGGCAATTGAAAATTCGCAATTATTTCACGTTTTTCATCTCTCCAAAAATATACGTTTTATCGAAAATTTTATAAAAAACAAAATTGTAGCAGGTAAAACAATGAACAATTTGGTTTTTTATAAAGTATTCTAAGTGCAATATTTAGCTAGATATTAAAGATCAAAGCCGTTTTTTATTTTGTCTGAAATTTAATCGATGTGGTCAATGCCATCTAGCGGCGAGCAGATGCATTTTATGCATTCTAATACAAAAGGGTTTTGTAGTGCTTGAAATAAGCTTTAAAATGAGCACTATTAAAAGTCTTTTGCACGTAAAATAAGTGACCTGTATTACAAATAAGGGGAGCATCTAATGTTTTTTTCTTTTAAATCAATGGGTTTCATAAGTGCCATTTCCACCAAAATTAAAATTAATCGTATTCCGCCTAGAATTAACTTTATTATGAAGAGTTTGATAGATAGTATCAGTTTGGCTGCTTCAGGACACATATTTTTCAAAAAAGTCACGATTAAAAAAAAACTAAATTTTAAATTTTAAAAAATCAACGCACAGCCTAAACGGCTAAACGTAGGCACTTGAAATTTAGAAGGGACGTAGCTTAGGTACCGTAGAGGTGCACTTAGAAAGGAATTCCCGAAATTCCCACGGGAACGGGAATTACCGGGAAAACCCCGTTGTATGAAAAATCTAAACCGCTTAAGTTAGACGCTTGAAATTTGGCATGCAGGTACAGTCAGCGTCTGATACATGTATACACTTTAGTACCTTTTCTAATTAACCTCATATTTGAACTCTCGCATGAAATTGTCACTGCGATCACAGTGACAAAGTACCAAAGTGTAACCATGTATCAGACGCTGACTGTACCTTAATAAACTTGAAGCTTAGTTACAACGGGATATTGCGAAATTCTCACGGGAACAGGAGTTAACGGGAAAATCCCGTTGTATGAAAAATCAAAAACCGCTTAAGTTAGACGCTTGAAATTTGGTATGCAGGTACCTTAGTAAACTTAAAGCTTAGATGCAACGGGATATTGCGAAATTCCCACGGGAACGGGAATTGACGGGAAAATCCCGTTGTATGAAAAATCTAAACGCTTGAAATTTTTTATCAAGGGGTAGTTTTCAAGGGTTGAAAGGGGGTTAAAAATTTGATAATTATTATAGAGAATATAAAATATTACTTACTCTATACTTACATCTTTTTATATCATAGTAAAGTATTTTTTGTGATTTTTTCAATTTAGGGGTTGTTTGCAAGGGTTGTAAGATTTTCAAGGGGTTGAAAATGATTTTAATATGAGGTAATTATGTTAGAAAATACTTTACAATTTCACCACTTACTATTAGACATGTTTTCTAGCGATAAAATGGCTCAATGACAATTTTTCCATTAAGGGGTTGTTTACACCCCTTAAAAATAATAGGCGGAGTTCAGATCATTTTCACTTTTGAAGTTAAGGGTAAGATGAGCCTAATTCCAAAATTGTATGCAATTCGGTTCACAGTAAAAAAATTCGGAGGTAAGACCATATTTTTCGCTTCATTGACTGCACTATTTAGTATATCTTCATTCATTCATCCATCCTCTCTAAGTCTTTACGTGGCAAATCCAGCTAATCATACTCTTTTCTATCCTAGTCACTATATCTACTTTCACACCAGCTCTTTCCTTTATCACACTTTTACATACATTTTGTTTAGACGCCTACGTGTATTCGGTGGCGGCCACTGGACCACTATTCAAACTTATGAAAAAGTTTATTAAGTCGCCGTGACTGGCTACCAGTGGCTGTGATCGGTAGCCCCTTGCGCCAAGCCTATTTCTTATTTAAACTAGCCCTACATGATTTAGCAAGTAAATGTTTGTGCAGAGCGACCGCGACGACGGTTCGCGGCCCAGCAGCGCGCTGGCGCGGCGCCGGCGGCGGCAGAGCATACACGACATGCATCGCTCCACGCATCCCATCGGTAACGCCATCTATTATCATTAATCGAACCTATCGATCCAGTTAAAGACTGGTCACGGAGCAAAGTGAAATTTGAGCGTTCCGCTGCTATCTATGTTTGTCGCACGCGTGCAGTAATATTGCCCTCACGCTCGCACTTGAGCACGTGCGTTGCGCTGTGCGAGCGTGAGGGCAATATTACTGCACGCATGCGACAGAGATAGATAGCAGCGGGTCAACGCTCAAATTTCGCTGTGCTCCGCGACCGGTCTTTAATTTTAAACATAACTACCGTGAGACTCACTCATAGTGAAATAAAACGGATCTACTCACTTGAGTGGATCCGTATTATTTCACTGTGGTGCAGTAAATGTTGAATTTACAACTGTCTTTTTTGTTTCAGATCATCTGAACACTTTGAACGAGACTAACAAGCTCGATAATGGGGACAACAGGTTTGTTTATTTTTTTATTGCAACTTTATTTAAATAGCCGAGAGACAGAGAGATAGAGGTAGAGATTTTTTATACATTTGATACACACTATTATGATACATATTAATTTAAAACCGAAGAACTATGCTAGAAGTGTCTGCACGACACTTGAAATAGTCATTAATTTGTCTCTAACGTTTCGCGTTATCTGCTTCCCCCAAACGAAATGCGTAACTTATTAATGTCGTAACTTCCAGTGAAGCGGCACAACTGAAAGCACGTCTGGAACTCTGCCAGCTAGAACTAGAAGAGCTTCGCGAGAAGTATCGCGAAGTGGACGCGGAGTGCGAGACATGCGCCGAGTACCTCCGCGAGAGAGACGCGCAGTGCGTACAACTGGCCGACCACAACAAGACGCTGCAGGTGAGCTTACCTCCAACTAACGAACAGCGCTATTGACTAAAGACCTACGCTAGCTGACGCGGATTACCCGTAATGGATGCCCGTCTAAAGGCCGAATGGCAAGGAAAACCTTTTTTTCTTCAATATTGATATTAATGATATTGTAACAAGGAAAGGCTCCACTGTTTCTAGCTAGCTAGACCAGGGGTTCCCGACCTTTTTTTTGTCACGCCCCTCGGATCACAAATAATATTTTATGCCCCCCCCCCCTAAATTTTTTTCAGTGTTCACAATAAAAGTAGCATTATTTTAACAACATTTGATTTTGTGTACATTGAAAATATTGAAATATATTTTTCTATTAAAAACACAAACGTTTCGCGCCCCCTTGAGATTGCTCTACGCCCCCCAAGGGGGGCGTGCCCCCCTGGTTGGGAACTCCTGAGCTAGACCAATTATTAAAATAGCGTATCCTGAATAAAAAAAGTTAACCTGGAAACTTCATTAAATGTCTATTCATTTACAGAAACAACTCGCTGAACTGAACGAAAAACTCCAGAACGCTAGCATGAATCGAAGCCAGAAGGACCCCAAGCGCAGTTTCGCAAACGCCTCCGTCAACACAGATGAAGGTAATGTAGCTACCATAGCGCCACCTAACACCCTACGTAGATTTTCTTCCACAATTTTTATTAACTTTCAAGGTGTTCTACATCGCGCTAACGAAGTTTCGTAGATCGGTAGCGTAATACAATTTCAATCTTTCTATTGCAGTCTTTTCCACAATAATAAATAGTCTGTGTCGTGCGCGCTTAGTTACAGCTGCTGCGAAGTCTGATGAAAAGTATCACAAATCGATGCACGTTTTAAGAGCTCCAGGCGATATACCCGTGTATTAAGCGAAATGCAGACCAAATTCACGGAGACCTGTGATAACCATAACTTCCCTTACTTTGTCTCTAGACTGGGCGAACCTCCATTCCGTAGTCGTGGATCGTATGTCCTTCGATCGCGAAGTGGAAAAGAACAAAACGCTACAACGCTGCGTCGATGAACTACGCTTCAGAAACGGAGAACTCAAAGCCACGCTCGCCAAAGCGCAGAAGAGTACGGAGCGCGCTGCTAGGAACAAGGCTGATATACAGTAAGTTTCATTGTGTCAATGTTTGTAATAATAGAGACTAGAAATTGTAGAGAGTTGTGATATCTGTAAAAGCCCTTCTAAACGGGCTAAATTTTACTGCAATTTGTGGCCGGGCAACTATGTGCACCTTGCTTTAGTGTATGAAGTAAGAGCAAGCTAGCAATAGTTGCCGGCCACTAATAGTAGAAAAATATTGTCCGTTTAGAACGGCCTTAATAACTGACATTCTTCCGAAATTACTCTGGTTTAAAATTTTACTACCCCCTCTCAATTGCTCCCAGGGAATTGGAAGCTACCAAACTAGAGCTGCAATCGTGCAAACGCGAGCTCGAGGAATACAAGGAAAGGTGCAAGGAGCTCGACGAGGAGTGCGAGACGTGCGGCACCTACCTAAGGGAGAGAGACGATCAGCTCTGCCGACTCAAGCAAGTCAAGGAGGCGCTCGAGGCGAGTCCAAGGCTTTTAATAGTTGTATTCTTAAATTAGCATCATAATCTTCATCATCATATTTTAACCAGTTCGTCGGGTATACGCGTCTGAAAACCCCTGTGAAGTTTTTTTTTCGGAATAGTCATGTAAAAATCGAAACTGAAAATGTGCCCAGTCTTTTTACTCCGGCTCTTAGTCAACCGCGTAGCATCGCAATGTCAAACGATTGCAGGTGAATACGCGCCGTCTAATGGGGCCTGCGTACGAGACGTAAGGTAGGGTAAACACGGCACAATGACCTGAAAAGCGATGAATGATGGATTGACAAGGTCAATAGTGAAAATTTTCGGGGAATATTTTACAGGTGTGTTCAGATGCGTATACCCGACCACTGGTTAAAATATTTTCGGTCAATTTCAAGCCACCATATATGTATGAAGTGGCAATTAAACTGATTCGTTCGCTACATGCTACAGTGACCGCTAAAGCGTAAAGAACACGGTAGTCCGCATTCGGCGAGCGGCAGCTGTCACAACCTGACTATAGTAGATTTGTTTAGGTAGTTAAAACAATATAAACAATCTTGACGTGTCTTTTTATTTAAACGTACACTTTATAAATCGAAATCTTTACATTTTACAATTTAGTTATGAAAAAATCATTTACTCTCATAATTGAATTGTATAGTGTAACGATTTTCATTTCTAGACTGTGTATTTCAACAAAAAGACATGTCAAGATTGTTTACATTGTTTTAACTACCTAAACAGTTAAGGTATAGGTGACGGCGACTGGCGGATCGTCTAGCTACTCTAGCTAGTGTAAAGATGAAGTTCGTTGACTGATTTAGTTTGGAACACGTGCGGTATAACCGCTTTAGGTAAACGAATCAGTGTAATTGGCGCTTTTGCCACTTCGTAAAAAAATAATCCTTTAAAAACTTTACTTTTACTTTGAACCACTAAAATCACTCGGGCTTTGTCTCCTTGCCATATTGAGATTGGGGGCGCCGTGAGCTCCCAAAGATTCCCGACGACCCCCGAAATCTACCTCCCATAGCCTAACGCAAAACTTCTGTCATTCCAGGCCAAATTGGAAGCATTTCTGGAGAAAGAGGCGGGCACTAAGGCGCTGTCTGTGCGCAAGAAGCGGCAGAGCATGCACGACCAGAACCGGGACTCGGCCGTCAGCAGCGCCGACGCCTCCACAGAGACCAACGAGGGTAAGATTTTGATACACAAATACATCGCGGTTATATAATGTAAGCTCCTTTACCGTTTCTACTATCATTGATTTATGATTAGCAATTAGAATCCCTAAGTTGTAAAAAGATGATCTGCCTGTCTCATAAGCAGGGATGTTGCGAATATCTGCATCCACATCCGCATATGCGGAACATCCGCATCAGTTTGGACATCCGCATCCGCATAAATTCGATGCGGAGTTTATGCGGATGCGGATGTGTAGCATGTCACGACAAGAAAGAAAGTGGCGGGCCCAGCGAGTGGCGCGTGTCGAGTGTCGACCAATAGGCAAGCAGTAATTTAATTTTGTACTTCGGTAAATCGATGACGGTGACGCGTTTTTACATCGTTTTTAGTGGTCAACATTCTGAGAGCTGTATCTCAAGAACCGTGCTAGTTAGGTAGTTGAAATTTTCACAGATTATGTGTTTGTATTGTGTACGATAACGTACATAGGAACGTTTTTTTTGTCACTCTGTGATATGGCAACACTAAACTTTTTCAGTATATATTCAGATTCAAATTCAAATATCATGTAACAGCTATTGTGTTAACTACTAATTTGTACCAGCTATCGTGTGTGCATCTTAATTAAATTTCTTCTATGTATTGAGAAGTTTTCTTACAATTCTCTACATATTGTTACTACAATAACAAATAAAAGCAAAATAATAATAATCAAGGTGGGCTCCCATAGAAAAAACCTGTTTGTTTTGCAATTTTTGGTATGGAACCCTTCGTGCGCGAGTCCAACTCGCACTTGGCTGTTTTTTGTAGAGATCCGCATCGGCGGATGTGAAAAAAATTGCATCCGCAACATCCCTGCTCAAAAGGATTTGATATTTGATATATTTTTTAAGTAAATACACTAAACATCTCTTTTACTTTCAGATTTATTGAGCTACCAAGTCGAACGCGACAACAACACAGAGTTGCAATGTAACGAAATACAGCAGCTCAAAACGGTTAGTACTGTTGCGTTTACAATTTACCTGCGTGTTTGTTCTTGTAGATTTATTTAGCAATATTTATTGTTGTTTTTAGAATATGGAGAAGTTGTCCCAACAGAAAGCAGCTCTGGAGTTACAGCTGCGAGCGATTACGAGCGCTGTTCCTGCGATGATGCCGCCCATGTATGTCGCCACCGGGAGTGCCATAGTTCAGGTACGATGCGAATCTCAGATGATAGAAATAAAGTACTCGGTGCCCAACGCATATTCGACTCTTTCAGCCCTAATTCAAATGCAATAAAAGTGAGGACCAGGGTGTCGAACATTGGGTAGTTTAAGAGTTTAAAAGTTTTTTTATAGTGTTTCGTGAGTGTGCCCATCGTATCGCATAACTTTTCTCATTCATATTAATCTTAATTAAAACTACATTTAAAATATTACGTGATGTGATTAACTCCCGCTAAGTGATCTCTTTTTAGGTGTTTTTTTATTCATAATTTTTAAGACTATTTCTTTTATTTACAGAATCAACATTTCACTGACATTATGAAAGAAAATCAAAAACTCAAAAAGATGAACGCAAAATTGATTACTATTTGCAAAAAGAGAGGCAAGCCTCTTGGAGAATCCAACAGAGAAAATGATGATCCTGCGGAGATGGGATAGATTTTAATCAAGACAAAGGTGCCAAAGGTGCTTTCGATTAGCTTTGAACAAAGATACTAATAATTATTAACATACTTTTTGTCCTTATTTTCTTAATGGCTTGACAACAGTGGCGAATATCAAGGGCGAGTGTCACAAAACAATAATTTTAAATTTTATAACAATGGTATGGACGCCAAAGTTGTCATGACAAGAAGAAAATTAATCACTACTATTTATTCTATGATTTTATACATTTACATTTAATATTAAGTAATTTTGAACCAGCTAAATCGCCAAGTTTAGTGAATTATTGCATGACAAGTTATTTTCGGTATTTTTGAGTGATATTTTACACTTATTTCATTACTTAGAAATTGTACCTGTAGCTACAAGTGCCTAATTATTTTCATAGTAACGCAATGACCCTAGAGATGATTTATAAAGGACTGACGTATACTTTGAACATGGAACTACCGTGAGACTCGCTCATCTTGAAAAGTATGGATACTCGCGTCTTAAATAGAGTATTTTTCAAGATGACGGACGTAAACGTGTAGAGCAAAGTTTAAGCCTAAGGAAATGGGGAAGGCTGCTCATTTTTCTTCTGTCACAAAGTAGTCTGAACCATAAATGCCGGACATGATATTGTAAATTTATTCTACTCTCAATTTCCCAGCAGCCTTCCCAAATTGTACAACGAATGTGACAATTATACAAAGACTGAATGCTACGAATGACATTCCAGGAGCATTTACGCGAAAGGCAGACTGTCGAAATGTGATTGATTGTTCTGAACAAAGTGTGTTGTGAGACTGGTGCCATGTAGAATATTGTTAGTCTGTAGTCCGTTGGCATGCCGATTGTGAATTGTACGTACATGAGTATTATTAGAAACGTACTTAATGAGGGATTAATTTAGGTATTTGTTGTATCATCCGTATTCACTAAGGCTCTGGAAGCTTAGATTTTTATTACCATATTTCCCTAAAAGCTAATTGAGTGATTATTTGAAATTATTCAGTTTTTATCGACGCACAATATTGCATTTTAATTATTCAATATTCAATATAAATGTTCTATTTGATTGTATTAATAAATGTCTTCATCTGATAATACGTGTTTGATTTTCATCTGACCAAAAAAGGAAAGAAATTATACGAATTTATCTTCTTTATTATGTAGAAAATTTAACTTAAAACTACATTACATTAGGTACACAAAAAATGGCAGCTTAAACAAGCCAGCAGAAAAAATTAAAGCTCGAAATAACAGTGTTAATCAAGGAACCACAAGATTGATATCGACGGTTAAAAGGCTATTTGATTCAAGCGCCATTTTGAGAACTTTACAGGAGAGCGTTTTAAAGATTATTTTTCGAGAAAAAAATTCACTGTTCCATAAGTACGTAACAAAAGTTTACATGTCTCCCCAATCATAAAGCGGAATATTTTGTGCTATTTTTTGATATATATAGTAACACATAAAAAGTGTTTTTAACGGAGTTAGATGTAACTTAAGCCATTTTGCACCATTATTTGATCAGGGCAGAAAGATCTAAGTACACGAAAAAGATTTATCTGTTCAAATCAAAATAGCTCAAGTGTACATGACTTCTTTATCGAATCAAGGATAAATGATTTAAATCGCTCACCAAGTTGTAAACTGTTCATGGATAAATGATTTAAATTGCTGACCAAGTTGTGAACTATTCAAGGAGGAATGACTCAAATTACACAGTATAGAAATAAGATTAAAAGCAAATTGGTTTAATGGCAAGATTTATTAAAATCTGTTTTGGGTAAAATAACTCAAAGGTAATAAAACAAATTTGACGATTTAGGAAAAAAGAATGAAAGGCCATATCAATTCAAAGAAAAGTATCTTAAATGGATAAAATTGACAATTTCAGGAAATTATACTCTTAATCAAGTTTATTAAACGGGAATATCACTTGGCTTTGGTTAAAATTGAACAATGTTTAATGAAAATCAACTTTTATTCATGTATGTCAAATTATTTGTATATGTAGGTAACATTTATAATCAGTCTTTAAATATTAAAGTTTTAATTGTTCATTGATGACTAATTATCTGTAATGTAGGTAACGATATTAGCATAAATAATGAACTAATATAAAGGAATTAAGTGTGCAGATATTTATTTTATGCATAAAGAAAAAGGTTGCAAATGATATAAAGACTAAAAACTGGGCAAGGAAAATTAGCATAGGTCATATTGTTCCAATTACTAGTTCAGGCAAAATTGGCACAAGTCGTATTGTTCCTAAAACTAGTTCAAGTAAGATTGATTCAAGCGACAGAGGTAATGTTCGCATGTTCAAGGCAGAATGATTTAAGTTACATACACCATTAAATCTGGTTGAAGCAAAATTAATTCACATCCTATGTTCAATTATTTAAGATCAAGGTAAATTAATTCAAACACCGACACCATTTTATTTCATTCAAGGAGAAATGGCCTAAATTACAGATAATAAGAAAAACACAGTTTTTCGATGGGTCTATATACATGCGTCGAAAAAATCAAGCATTTTGGCTACACTTGATACCGCGTAAACAGAAATGATACCCAAATTGGCCATGGAGCCAAGCGCCAAAAAAGTGCTCAGATTGACCTCAAACCCGGCTTAAACGACGCGGAAAAATTCGCTGATTCCAATGATGTATATAACTCAATATCGCCCAGGATGGCGCTTGAATCAAATAGCCTTTTAACCGTCGATATATATTTGAGAATGTGTATTATACATTCTCGATTGCCTCAATATGACCATTTTGGTCGCCGCTCTCTTTGGAATCTTCTCCTTTGGCTTCATCCTTGTCTTCTTCACGATTACCATTTTGCTCCACGTTTTCCTTGTTTCCCCCATCATCTTTTACCTCCAGTTTCTTCAAAAGCAATTCAGATAAATTCGGTAGCGGATCTAAAACCTCTTCTGTTTTTGGGGCTTTTACTTTTATCTGAGATTTCCTTTCATTGATGTTGTCGGAGAGGATAAACTGACCCGCAGCTTTGGCCAGGTCCGCGGCTAAACTCAAGCTCTCTTCGTCACTGCATTTGCCGAGAACCTTAGCCGCTTCTAATGGTTGGCCCAGAGCAACGTAACTGTAAGGAATACAAATACTTAGTTGGAAATGTTTACTCAAGATTATAAGTAGGTAGGTCGCGAAAACAATCCAGTGATGAGTCAATGTATATTCTATCTATGTCATTTTCATTATTAAACTCACCAGATCGCTGCCATATCTGGCACGCCAGAATGAACGCAGTGCTTGGCCCAGTCGAGTAATACGTCATTGGCAATCGTGTCCATGTACCTGAAGAAACAATACAGTCAAATTAAAAAAAGTAATAACAAATCGGCGGGGCGTGCACTTATCGCAAGTATCTGTTTTATTAAAGCCAAATAACGTGTTCCTAGAATATCAGAATGTAAAACAGATTATTCTCTGAATGTCCAAAGCACTAAGTAATTTTCCGTACTCTTAATTTCGCGGTACACTTCATCATCACGTGAATTCAAAGTGACCGATTGCGAAAGTGCACATCATTTGTGATTCTAACTACAGTGAGAACTTTAGGGATGTTGTGTTGGATTCGTGCAAAAAAGCTGTGAGTAGTTCCAGGGTATTATGTATGATATTTGGCTGTGAAGAACCCTAATCTGTGATACACTAATACAATGTTTTCAACGATCCAACGTGCGGATTATACAATTTGTAGTCATCTTGCCTATTCCATTGCCGCCACCAAAATCAACGTGTAATTATTACCGAATCCTGCACAGCAAGTAGGCTTCTTTGAAGAGTCGCCCCTCGCATAATGTTGCTACTGCTCCCTTCACATCCTGCAGACTTAGCAGCGTCATCGCTTTACGATACACGGGCCCGCCGTAGGACCGATTCGCTGGGAAATAATTCAAAGATATAGAACAAAGTCTGTATTCAGAACACAAGAGACGCTACGCAGAAATGATTCGAACAATTGGCTTGTTGAATAATGTTAGGTGTAGGAAATAAATATTATAAATTATCATTAAAGACTTGTGACCTGCGCCAATGCGTTGGGTTACTCCATTTTTTTTTTTTTTGTTAAAATTTCGCACAAGCACCGTTGTTACGTCGATTCGTGTGTTGAAACGTTTCTTAACACATTCAGAACCAAGGACCCGGCTCCCGGGTTCTTCAAAACATTCGCCAGATACCGAGAACCCGGGAGCCGGGTTCATTTTGTACTGGCTATAGACTACTCGGTTCCGCGCAAATGTTTTGATTTTAGGCGTGGTCGTGAATGTGTTAAATAGAGTGTGAAAATTAAATTTACTGTTACATACATAAAACAATATGATAAGGTAAATGTACTAATGCTCGACGCCTCAACGCCCAGTAGACGACACCCATCTGTCACCTGTCTTACTATGACATAAGGTTGCAAGTGCCATGTATTGGGTCAGTGTCGAGCACAGGGACGTTTACCTTATTTGTAGGCACTTACCAACCAACTTTTCATCTTCTCCACTTGCTACGAGTCTATCAATTTGGGCTAAATACAGTCTGCATGCGTCCTTCCAATACCTACAAGGCAATAAACACACGTTAAGCGTTCTGATGTAAGAAAAGATAATATCTAGTAATAATATTGCTAGAAAATTAGGCGCAGATATTTTCAGTGTATAATTTTAATCAATTAAAAACTTCGATGTGTCTTTCTTACGATAATTTTCACTAAGGCGCAACAGCAGTTATAAAGTCTGTTTTAAACTAATTGATAACGATGCAAAATATCCATATCTAATTTCCTAGTGTCCTTTAGAAGCATAAAAAAACTGACTTGTTCGACACGCTGGGCGCGATGCTAAGTAAGTAAGGGCAGATGATATTCTTCTCGCTAGCGAACTGCATCATCGCATCGATGTGGCCGCGGAACACGGCCAACACTATCCACGCCTCCGTGTTGCCGTACTGTAAGTGGTGTTCCACTGGAAAAGTTTCGGAAACTTGTATGAAACTGGTAAAGCTTGGTCAATCGTAGTGAGGATACTACAGGTTTTTTATCTCAGATCCTAAATTGGCACGTGCAAATGTGAAATACACAAATGATAACACATTTTATTGATTAGTGTTGCTCTCCAAAAAATGTACAATGTTCCCACCCTGGATGCAACTGGTTTATCTGTAGTATATGTATTACAAGAAAACAAGATTATGGTAATCATAATCAATCAAATTTCAACATTAATTAGATTATTTTATGGGATAACTTACCCACAAAAATCTGTCCTAAAATTCGATAGTAAAGGCACAGCACTATTTTGTGATTACAAAAAACAGGCAACACCAGCAGTGTCGTTCTAGTATCCGAGTTAAAAATAAATACTTTAGTATTAGATTTCTCAATAAAGCCACATTATATCACAGAGTCTTTGCGTCAATTAGTAAAAAAGTATCTATGAAATATATTATTGTCGTTTCTTCATGTTAGTATTCGGTATAGTTATCATTAAAGCCAAGGATAGACTAGGGGACAAATGTCCCACGACATGTCAAACGAAGCCGGCCGATTTCGCCTGACATATCTCGCAGCGAAGCTTATGTCGAGCGAAGTCCGGCAACGTCGCGCTACTTCACCCGACGTTGCTGGGGACACGTGTCATGGGACATTTTGTTCCCTAGCGTATCCTTGGCTTTATACATTGTCTTGGTATCTTTTAACCTTTATTTGGGCTTAATTTAGTAAGGTACGGTTTGGCAAATAAATAAATTGTTATTTGACATTCATCGATTGACAAGACAACAATATTCCAAAGACAATCAGTGTTTCCTGTGTAAGAAATTAGTAGTAAGTAAAATTCCGCAACACGGCCGCACCACAAAATTAGTGGTCAAGCTTTACTTGCAGCGGTTATAATTGTTAAATGAAACATTAAACAAATAAATCAGCATTAAAAATATAATAACTTTAGTCAGAGTTGCTTGTGCGGTTATTTTTTTAATCATTCCAACTTTCTTCCCACTTCAGCCATTAGACTGTAGACATTATGACATTATGACAATGATAGGAATAATTTTGAATTAAAACCAATAGTTTAGTCAATAATTGTATTGTAATAAAATATGATTTTTGGATCAAACATATGATCGTGATTATTATTTATGACCTTACTGTGACAATATTAATTGAGATCTTAAAAAATAAAATTAAAACTTATTTTAAAGCTGAATTAATATAAGTATAAAATTGATTACTATAAAATCAGTCTTTCATACGTCTTTTTAATATTTCTTAAAAGATAAACTTAAAGTTAAGTTGAAGTCTTGTTTTGTACTAGCAGGCATAATACAATTACAGTACCTATTTAAAACTCTCAACTTTTATACTTATCCAGGATTGTTAGATGCAATCATAACATTAATTCAGCGGTTTAATAAAAATATTCAAGATATGAATACATTGATTTAATTTTCGATGTAGTTATTTTGAATTAGACGAATTGAGAACCCACTCGCCTTTTAGACTCTGATTTTTGTTAGTGATTGTAATTTTGTTTCTACCTCAGTTTTTGATTATTTATTTTTCATTTTGTGCTTAATTAATTATGTACCTTTCTTTATTTCACTAACACACAGTCAAGGAAATTAAGCATTAAAGCATTTTAACCTTCCTCATAATTTGTTCGTGTTATAATTATAACGTAATATTATGAAGGATAAACTGTCATGAAGGATTTATTTTCATATTAATATTCCATGCAACAATGTAACAGCACCAGTAATAAATAATGACTCTTATTTAATACCCACGAATGTACCAAACAACCAAACTAACCAAACCAGACCTTCGCACGTGATAATCGTCAAATTAAAATCTACTCACTTTCCGAATCGAAAACTTCATTGACCTCCTTATTCGACCTGAACATCTTAATGAAGTCCAGATCGTTGGATACGAGTTGGGCCGCCTCTTCCAGCTGATTCTCAAGGTATTTCTTATCCATGTAGTTAGTCACCATCGTCTTGAGTATAGCGATCTTGCGGTCGGGCAATATCCTCATGACGTTGGGCAGTAGGAACTTATTGGACGGACGCGGCTTGGCGGTCGTGAGCGCGGCGAGGGTAGGATCGTTCAGGAGTGCGCCGTCTTCAGGCGGCACTGCCAGCTTATTCTTCCTTTTCTTTTCCTTTCTGGTCAAAGGAATGTAATCGTCTGCGGAAGAAATTGGCCGATTAGGTTTCATAAGCTTGAAGTGGGCCGTGTCTTAAAATTAAGATTTAATTATCTGTTAGGTAGCAAGATTTTAAGTAGTTTCGGGAACTGTACTTTTAATTTTCATGTGTGTGGCAATCATGTTCTCCGAAAACGACAGCAGGCATAAAATAAGAAATTGTATGAACACCGGTACCGCTAACTGACTTTAATTCGCGCGGCGAGTGTTCGCTCCGTGCGGATGACAAGTGAACACGCTCACGGGCTTATTCATCATACTGGTAGTGGTAGCGCTAACGCCTAGTTCAGACTAGGCTAGTATTTTAGTCGAGTTGCGGGTATTTTAGTAACTAAACGTGTATAAGCAATGAAAATTCGCCTGTTGCAGACTAGCTGGCCCACTGGCGTTCGGAGCGGGACCCGTAAGCGGGCGTCCGCGTCAGCTAGCGTAGGGCTCAGGGCTCAGGGCTCACCCTGAGAGAAATGCATGAAGATGGTTTAAATGGTTGTGGTTGGTAGTCTCTTGTACTATTATAGTGTCGGGTGTACCATAGAGCGGCGACGGGTGGTGGTGGGCGTTCCAGACGCGCAGGCAGCAGTCGGCGCCGCCGGAGAGCACGGCGGCGGGCAGCGCCGGCCACGGGCCCCACGCGGCCGAGAGCGACGTCGGCCGTGTACAACTGGTATAGTGTCGGGTGTACCATAGAGCGGCGACGGGTGGTGGTGGGCGTTCCAGACGCGCAGGC
>BHDV01071109.1:142903-155312 GCA_005406045.1 Adoxophyes honmai | reverse complement strand
CACTATGTACCTATATATAGGACCCACGTTATTATATTAAAGAGAGTACTTAAGTAACACTTGTTGTATCACTACGCTCCCACATCGCTCCTCACTACAGTATTGAGAACATGATACTTTACAAAACTGTAATAAAAACGCACATAGTATAAAGAAAATCTGGTATTCCGGGAATCTGATATTTTGATGAGCAGGTATGTCGGCAATCTAGTATTTTGCAATTCTGATATTTAGGGAACGAGCGTTTTTTTTCATATTACAATGTTTTACAAAGTTAAATACTATGTTGTAAAAAAAATAGTAAAGGAAAAACATAGTGTACAAAATCAAATAAAATTATGTGTATAATTGATCCAAAATCAAAAGCAACGCATTGGATGAAGGTTACGCCATCATGTATTGTTCTGAAATCTGAGCGATAGCGAGGCACAGCCGCCTACGTCACACACTACCTTACATTTTACCTATGTTCCCTACATTATAAGAAAATAACAGCATCAAGAACTATGCACAAGTCGAATCTTGTCCACAGGCTACACGATCCCTCTCGACAAGCGTCTCGCAGCGGACGGCCGGGGCTTACAGCAGGTCCACATAAACGAGAACTTCTCCAAGCTGGCCGAAGCCCTATACATAGCTGACAGGAAGGCCCGAGAAGCAGTCGAAGCGCGGGCACAGCTGGAGAGGAGACTGGCCCAGCGGGAGAAGGAGAAGAAGGAGGAGCATCTGAGGGTGCTCGCGCAAAGAGCCAGGGATCATAGAGCTGGTGAGTTCATCATTCGATAGGCTAAAGGCCGGTCGCAGAGTACAGAGAAAAAGCTCGAATTTTTCTGTGCTCCCCGACCGGCCTTTGCAAAGGGGTTCACGTGGCGCCCGTTTTACGCTAATAACGCGAAGGTAGCGGAAGTAATTGAGTCACAACTAAGAAATAAAATAAGAACATTTATCAAAGTCTGAAGTAGTTCTCATCAGGTTATTTTTTTATTATTGTTATTTTCTTACATTCAACAATTTGTACAGCATTACAGGCTTAAACTGCAATGTGAAAATTTTATGTCAACTTAAGGTACTCAACATAAACTTATTAGTTAACAAAACAATAATTCACACATTCTCACAAAAATTCAAACACAAATCACTCCGGTTAGCCTATAAGCAACATCATATTTACCCCGTGTAACATAGCAACCCTTCCACAGGCATCCGCGCGCCCGACGAGGAGCCCGAGGCGGCCGAACCGGATGAAAGCGGGCTGTCGGTCGGAGAGCGCGACCGATTGCGGGCAGAGAGGCATCGCGAGCGGCTCCGGGACAGGAACCTAGCCCGCGCACAGCCCGACAAGAGGTATATTACATACATACATAACGTCATGCCTTATTCCCTACGCCGTAGGCAGACACAATAGAGCGCCATTCGCTCCCATTCTGACATATATGATCAACACTAGCTGTGCCCGCGACTCCGTTCGCGTGGAATAGTGACCTTCGGCAATTTCCCCCGTTTCCAATGTTTCTTCGCTCCTATTAGTCGCAGCGTGATGTTACATAGCCTAAAGCCTTCCTCGATAAATGGTCTATCCAACACAAAAATATTTTTTCAATTCGAACCAGTAGTTTCTGAGATTAGCACGTTCAAACAAACAAACAAACTCTTCAGCTTTATAATATTAGTATAGATAACAAATCTACCTTCGACCATTGCTAAAGGCCGGTCGTGGCGCACAGCGAAATTCGAGCGTTGACGTGCCGCTATCTATCTCTCTCGCACGCGCGTATATTTGATCGATTAACCCCGGATATATTCCATTCTACCATCGATCCATGCCGTCGATCTTCGATCCTTTAATTTGGTAGAAACTATCACTCGATGTCGACTATTCCATTCTACTATCGATCGATTGGTCTAATAACACTCTAAACCTTGCCACTTTAGATTCCGAAGACAGTTGTTTAACTCCTGACCCTCGTCGCTTCCACAGGTCTAAGCTAGTAAAGGACCGCGAGCGCGACATATCGGAGCAGATCGCGCTGGGAATGCCTGCTAAAGCCAGCCAAGGCGCCGAGGCCATGTTCGATCAGCGCCTCTTCAACAACTCCAAGGGAATGGACAGCGGTGAGTATCACAATCTCAAACTATAGAGTCCAATAGAGAGATCTCTCTCCAGGCAGATGTAATGCCTGGGGACAAGAACGTTGGAAGTCGTATTGCAACTGATTTTTTAAACTTTGTTAGCGCTATGTAGAATAACATAGAGTATGTTTAACCGACTTCAAAAAAAAGGAGAAGGTTCTCAATTCGACCAAATTTTTTTTTTTTTTTTGTGTATGTTACTCGGTAACTCGGAGACCCGTGGACCGATTTTCAAATATATTTTTTTAATCGAAAGGGTATAACTCGAAATTGGTCCCATTGGCACGAAACCAGGATCTGATGATGGAATCTTGGAGAAATCGAGGGAACTCTTCAAATTTTATATGGAGATGTTTAGCGTTTTCGGTAATTTGTTGATGAAGTCAAGATTTTACATTCAGTATACAGAATACTTTCAAAATATTGCTAATTTGAAGTCGGTTTTTTTTTGTTTAAAATTATGACAGTTGATGTATCTTGTGTAGTATCGGGATAGAACACCTCTCCATTTATGCCGCGGATGTAGTAAGAGGCGACTTCTATAAGGAATTAGGTTAAGGTATATTATTGTTAAGGTCAATGCCGATGTGTAGTGACATAACACATTTGAGAATAATGTTCGGTTTAAATAATTTTGATTTTTAATACAGATATTAGCTTATGAACAGCATATACACTACAAAATAGACAAAACTTTTACACAAGTTACTTTGACGTACATATAAAGCTTTTTGTATGTATGTATGTTTACAAATCTCGCAAGAAAGATTTGAATCACGTCCAATAGACTGATTGAGCTGAAACTTGGTATACCTACGTAACTTGGAAGACCATACAATATTCCGGCAGTGGACTTCTGGTGGCCCAGCCAGGACTGTCTCCGATGGAGGGAACTCTTCAACGGTTGGTCTGATTGACTTGAAATCTGGTGCACATAATCTAAGGTGGATGACATTAAAGTACAGTTGGCGAAAAGTACAGTCGGCAAAAAAGGCTTGTATGTCATTTTTGTTGGTTAGATTTTTTTTGTGACATCTGTATAATGTTTGTCGTTTGCAGGCTTCGGCGACGAAGAGGCGTACAACGTTTACGACAAGCCGTGGCGCAACCAGGACTCGCTCGGGGCGCACATCTACCGGCCGACGCGCAGCAAAGACAAGGACAACTATGGCGGCGATCTGGAGACCATCGCCAACACGCGCCGGTGAGACATCCAATAAATTAAACATGCAATTAATTATTGAGTATTGAGTATCCTACATAGAGGATAGAACCTATAGAGAAACAATGTTCGCAACCCCGGTCCGCAAATAGTTTGTTGATTTCAACATACTAAACGTCACCGTCACTGTCACAGAAACTGTACAGAGCCAATAACCGTAGAGAAAAAGGCACTAGAGTTACGCGCGATCTTGGACCGGCCAATAAGAGCACAGCGATCACTTCAATTGTTTTGCGGAATAATTTCCGAACAACCAAGATGACATTAGTACTCTATAGGTTCTATCCTCAATGGTATCCTACAACGTGCAGAAAGGGGGTTAAATGGCCCACTATAAGGAGTTAATTTACAACATTTGAAAAAGTCATTACTTCCTCTCATTGAGTTAGTAAGAAAGAAAAATTTAAAATCTTACATTGACAAACCGCGTACCTGAGGCCTCGCTCGCGCTGTACAGGGGCGCTGGGTCAGAATTTCTGCCAGGTATAACTTAATACATAAGTGCCAAAATATGCACCTGCTAAAAGCCGGTTGCGGAGCACAGATAAATTCGAGCGTTGACCCGCTGCTATCTCTGTCGCACGCGTGCAGTAATATTGACGTCACGCTCGCACAGAGCGACGCGTGTACTCAAGTGCGACTAAGATACATGACATCAAGGTGTTTAACTTAGTTTTGCTACAAAACCCATATCAATGGTGGTCACACACGGTAACGGGTTATTGAATCCCTTATCCGTGTTTTGTCCGAAGTACAATGAATGTGTGATTGTGAATATTTACAGCTGGTTTATGGGTTCCTTACCCGAGTTTATTTGTGTTGTCCCCTATCAAGTAATAATGTGTGATTGTGTGTTTGTTCACAGTTTCGTGGCCGACAAAGAGTTTGCGGGTACGAGTGGCAGCGCGTCGCGCGCCGGCCCCGTGCAATTCGAGCGAGACGCGCCGCGCGCGGAGCAGGTCGGTACCTTATTATTTATCATCGTAATTAATAAACATTTTATTTGTAGTTTACAAGCGTTTTTATAGCGAAAGAGAGAAAGAAAGACGTTTATTGACAGAAATTTGACACAGATAAAACATTTTTGTTGATCTTACCTAGATGAGCCTTAATGAGTAGACTTCAGTGCCAAATAGCGTCAAATCAAAAGGCACTCAGCATAATATAGAGAATATTGTATTGTATCTAACTTTATACTTAGCAATAGACGGACAAAAAAATAAAGAAAAAATATTAGTGTCAAAATTTTCTAAACATTTTTACTATCTAATTATAATTATTTTAAAAAATGTGTTTTAGTAGGTAGAGATTTGTTTTTATGGCCGGGTTATATACAGTATGTAGTGAAGTGGCACATTAAGAAGAAGAAGATATACAGCATAAAAAACTCAAAATTGTATGCACTCTGCATCTTTTTGATAGTGTCACGTTTCGGTGTAGGCCAGAATTGCATCTTCACCTTCGGTCTCACACAATACTGTATTACAGTACTGTAAACAGGGTAGGCAGAGGACATAAAACTCTACAAACCAAGACTATTTCACGTTCTGGAACTTTTTTTTGTCTTATTTAATCTGTGTTTGTTAGCAGGCGGGCGGCGCCGAGGCAGATTTCGATCCGTTCGGTCTGGATCGGTTCTTGAGCGAGGCCAAGCGCGCCGACAAGGGCGCGCGCAAGCGGGAGCCCGAGCGGCCCGCGCCCGCCGGCCACAAGCGGCGACGGGAGTAACGGTACATACATACATACATACATACATACATACACGAAAAAGCTACTAGACAGACTATAACGGCCACCCAGTCCCGCAAATCTATATGGTTTCTATTCAAAATTCAGAACTGTAGGGTTGTTGATTTAGTTAAAGCCCAATTTGTGTTGAATAACGTTTATTTTGGTTTGTTATTAATACAATAGGTAAACTTAGGCATACAGACTATCATAAAAACCTACGTTCGGAACTTGGGATGGACTGCGGGGCTATCGCATCCCCTTTCCGTCTAGCTTGCTCAATCTGCTGACTGCGGGGCTATCGCATCCCCTTTCCGCCTAGCTTGCTCAATCTGCTGACTGCGGGGCTATCGAACAGAAGGAGCACTGTCAGGCATTGAGCGGACTGCGGGGCTATCGCACTCGTTGCCGTCTAATGATCTAATGAATGTCTTTTATACCCGCCGCGGCCGACCGGTGGTGGGGAAGTAGCTTGCTGCGGTACCATCGGTGTTTAGATGCGTTACTATTTGTTACAGAACTTAATTTATTCAAATAGGCTCCTAAGAACGCTTTTACACGACGTTTTTGAGTTGCGGGTCGCAGAGCACAGCTAAATTCGAGCGTTGACCCGCGCGGTGGCGTGATGGCACGAAGGAAAAGCTTATTGTGCGCGCTCTTTCTTTTGATTTCGAATATTACAACCGATACTGTGGCGCCCGCTTCTCGCTGTCTGTGCGTTTGGAGTCTTTGGAGCTTTAGATGAAAAAATCAAAAGCTCTAGTTTTTAAGGACTGACTGGACCAGACAAAACTAAGTTTTATTGTTATTCTTACTAGAGTCTTTGTCAAATCTTTGCATCGTGCTGGTAATTTAATTATGTTTTTTTTGTTTCAGATTACCACCACTGCCTTACCATGGTTTTTGTATAAAGATAACACTATTTGTATAGACACTAGGGTTATAAGAATTACAGCAATATGTAATGTATATCGTACATAGGAGTTGGTGATCGTGTAAACAAAGAAATGGGCAAAATTTTACAAAACTAAATAAATATTCAATTGGAGAATGAAACATGAGGATGTAATTTGTTTAATTTTTCATATGGAAACTGGGTCGAAATACGTTAAAAAAAAGTTGACTTGACATAAAAATAGTAATATTTGTACATTGGTATAGTATTTGGTTTAAAGCTAATTTATCCCAGTTGCGTGAACAGAGCGGTGGCGCGCAGTGCGCGTTTGGCAGCAACCGCCGCGGCTCCTAGAAAGGCTACGAATTAGCCCGAAACATGTCGAGATAAACTCGATAAAAGATGGTTTAAAGTTTGTTTATAGAAATGCTATGTTGTCGGTTTTGCAATATTAAGATTTTTTAATTTTCCCTCCTCTTCCATTCTCATAATTCATTCGTTAAACTTTATTTCATATCCGTGATAACGGAGAAATCACTTTACAAGATTTAATTACCAAGGTGTATTGAAAGATACTAGCACCATGACTAGCAGAATTTTATTAAAGCAAAATTGTTATTTTGTGATTCTAGTGCACTGGGCCGATGTTTTTTAAATGTATAAAGTAACCTTTATGTATTTAGTCCCAAGAAATTGTAAGGCCCTGCGCAGACGACAGACTATCTGCGATGGACTTTTTAGTCTGAAAATAGAACCTATGGAATTACATGCAGTAACGCACACGACGCGCAAAAAGTCCGACGCACAATGCATGCGTAAAAGTGCACAAAAACTCCGTCGTCTGCGCTGCGCCTAAATGGGCAAGGGAAATCTTTAAAAAGGGAATAAATTAAACGCAAATTGTACAGAATCGTTCAGCTGCGTTCGCCTCACGTTCCAAACTGATTAATTATCTTACCTCTACATAGCAAAGTTCATCATCATCATCATCGTCAGCCTATATACGTCCCACTGCAGGGCACAGGCCTCCTCTCAGTATGAGAGAGCTTGGGCTATAGTTCCCACGCGGGCCCAGTGCGGATTGGGAACTGCACACACAACGTTGAATTACTTCGTCGCTGTGTGTAGGTTTCCTCACGATGTTTTCCTTCACCGAAAAGCTCGTGATAAATATCAAATTCGATATCGCACATCAATTCCGAAAAATTCAGAGGTGCGAGCCCGGGGTTTGAACCCACGACCCTCTGCTTGAGAGCCACAGTTCGAACCGCTGGGCTACCACGGCTTTTTATAGTAAAGTTAATCGGTAGTAAAATTTCATACATCACGCCTGTATTCCCAATTGGGGTAGGCAGAGCTAACGAAACGGTACATAGTCTAAACCATGGCTATGTCACGTTTCGTAGCCACTTCCTACTTTTCTAGGTTTTAAGTTAAGTTTAGTTAAGTATGGTGTCGGGATAGAATAACACTTCTCTATTTCTTCCGTGTATGTCGTTAGAGGCAACTAATGTTTAGGTATGCTTTAGGCGACAGGCTAGCAACCTGTCGCTATTATACCTGTTCCATCTGTTTTCAAATCTAAAATTATGCTAGAAGTGGCTGCGAAGCGTGAAATATTCATAATCATGGTATTGTCTATGTCACGTTTCGTGAGCTCTGCCTACCTCATTTGGGAATTTGTTTAAGTTTAGATGTATCAGGTTACTAGCTTGTCGCCTTAAATATACATGAACCTTAGTCGCCTCTCTTTTGACATCCACTTAAGAAATGGAGAAGTGTTATTCTATTCTATAGCGACACCTCGCATAAATTTCATGTTAGTTAGCAAACTAATGTTATAATTGTGTTCTTTGTAAAAA
Organism: Adoxophyes honmai; assembly: GCA_005406045.1. Taxonomy (NCBI): domain Eukaryota; kingdom Metazoa; phylum Arthropoda; class Insecta; order Lepidoptera; family Tortricidae; genus Adoxophyes; species Adoxophyes honmai. The sequence continues at coordinate 147,475 of BHDV01071109.1, read as the reverse complement.
TGTAAGGTATATTTGTAATAAATAAGTATATCAACAAGTGTGTTTATTTTACATATCACCCGCTTCAACTCTCACGATAACAGTGTAATTTCAACTCAAATGGAATGATTTTAAAGTGCATTTTTGATTAGTTTTTTTTAATTAATCGATAGCAAAATAAATGTCTGCAGTGAACCTTTTATTTTATCGCAGAAATAACATACATACATATCATATAGACCCCCACAAGTTAGATGATACGATTTTAAAGAAAGAGAGTAGAGAGAGAACTTCGTCTTGCTCTCTAAAATCATGCCAAGTTTGATTCAGAATAGAGTACATTCATAAAAAACCGGCCAAGTGAGAGTCGGACTCGCGCACGAAGGGTTCCGTACCAAAAACAGCAAAAAAAAATTCTAAAAGGATTCTAATAGAGAGATCTCTCTTCAGGCAGATGTTATCCCTACCAAAGTCCCCATAGAGAAAGTTGGAAGTTGTATCTATGCAACCGATCATCGAAACTTCGCTGTCGCGATGTAGAACACTTTGACAGTTGATGACTCTTTCCAGGCAGATGTTATCCCCACCGAAGTCCACAAAGAGAAAGTTGGAAGTTGTTTGAAGTAACTTCGTTAGCGCGATGTAAGATCGTTTAGTTCGGCTATTCGACGAATGTGGCGCTGCGGCGCTACAGCGCGATGCAAAACACTTTGACGAAGTTTTACTAATGGACTATAGGTGGCGCTACGGTCGTTACAAGCTAAATGAAACAAACTATTATCAAGCTCCGTTTAATTTGCTGATCAAGGGCCTGATGACGGCCTTGAGCTTCTTGACGTCGGCGCCGCGGAGCTGCTCCAGCGTCTCCGCGTTCTTGACGAACACCAGCGCCGGCGCCTGGCCGACGCTGTAGGAGATCTGGTGTTGGAGGGCCAACTGAAGGAGTTTGAGGAAGTTTATATATTTTATCTAGATCCATTAATGTTTTTACTGTTAGATGTTCTTACCTGAGGACGTTGCGGAGACAAAAAACACGAAGAGTTCGCGGACTGATTTTTATTCACATACTAAACTGCCTCTGGGTTTGCTACGGACTGCCAACATGGCGCCTACACATTTTAAAATGCAGGCAGACTCTAACAGGCTTACATTACCTTCAATATTAGGTGTAGAATTATTTGTACGTATGAGAAAATCTCTAATTTCTCTCCAGGCATATGTTCTGCCTGGGGATTGAAGTCCACGCAGAGAAAGATGGAAGTCGTTCGAATTTTCATTGGCGCCATGTAGAACACTTTGACAGTTGATGACGTTTGTGGCAGAAGTGGGAACTGGACCATAGATGGCGCTAAAGTCGCTACAAGCTAAATAAAACAAACTATAATGTTGATTGTATGTATGTATGTATAATTTCAAGCTCCGTTTAATTTGCTGATCAAGGGCCTGATGACGGCCTTGAGCTTCTTGACGTCGGCGCCGTGGAGCTGCTCCAGCGTCTCCGAGTTCTTGATGAACACCAGCGCCGGCGCCTGGCCGACGCTGTAGGCCGAGGAGATCTCCTGGTGGTGCTGGACGTCGAACTGAAAGAATAGGGATTTCGACTGGGTTACACATTCAGAACCAAGGACCCGGCTCCCGGGTTCTTCAAAACATTCGCGAGATACCGAGAACACGGTAGCCGGGTTCATTTTGTACTAGCTATACATAGATTACTCGGTTCCGCGCTGATGTTTTGATTTTAGGCTTGGTCGTGAATGTGTTAACACATTCAGAACCAAGGACCCGGCTCCCGGGTTCTTCAAAACATTACTCAGATACCGAGAACCCGGTAGCCGAGTCCATGCCATACTAGCTATAGATTACTTATGCCAGAACCGAGGACCCGGCTCCCGGGTTCTGCCTTTGTCGATGGGCCAGGGCTGCCGCTAACATAATAATAAAATAAAAATAATGATTAAAATCATAATCGACCTATTTAAGTTTGCGACATTTTTTATTAGCAAGTAGTCAAATAATGTTTCGCATAGTTGAGTAAAAATATGCGAACTTATAAAGTCACTTTGGTTAGGCTACTACTTTTTATAGGCATACTGAAAGGTGTTGTTGGGTTTTTGATGTTTCTATTATTTTTATTATTATTCTGTTATATTTATTAAATGTTAAAACAAAGACACAGTAGTAGGTAAATATTTACGTGTTATGTTGCCACCTTGCTACTGCAGGTGTCTGAATACAATAGATCGTGAACGCCAATCAGTTACTTTTACTTATAGCTATTTCGGGTCTAAACCTACCTTTTTTATGTGTATGGTAGTCCTTTAGTCTTTGTTTAAGTTCCTGGAGGACAAATAGGCTCAAATAAAATTTAGTCTTAGCTTGTCTGTTGACGATTGGCCCTAATACATTTTGGGGCAGCCCTGAACCCGGGAGCCGGGTCCTCGGTTCTGCGCTAAGTGAACCCGGCTCCCGGGTTCTCGGTTAGGCGCATTGATTCGTTCGACTTAGTTCGAATGGACCCGGCTACCGGGTCCTATGTATATATGTTATGGACCAAGTGATTAATGCGGGCATTATTCATAATGCCCAGCTCTAGCGGGCAAAGTGATAAATCATCATGCAAACCTCGATATTTATCACATTTCCCGGGCATTATTATACTGCTACTTGACAATTGGTCAAAGTGATAATAAAGCTATATCTGAAGTGTGTTACATACCTACTCGTTCATACACATAATCATGCCTATGTTTCTAAACGAGGTAGGCAGAGCATACAAAACTTGACATAGACAAAAAAAATGGTCAAAGTTATTTGATCATATCCTAAAATAGTTACAACAAATAGTGATCGCTGCGCTCGCTCGCGCAACTTTAGTAAATAATAATAAAACATGGTTTTATTATTCTGCCCAAAACGTGATGGGCATTATGTATAATGCCCGGGCATTGTGATTATTTGAACAATTATTATCACATTGCCCGCTCATATTGGGCATTATTCATAATGCCCGGGCATTGTGCATAGTGCCCAATTTATCACTTGGCCCATAACATATACATTGTAAAAAACTCGGTTCCGCACAGATGTTTCGATTTTAGGCTTGGTCGTGAATGTGTTAAAAATATGTAATTCTAATAAGCCTGTTAGTCAGATTATGGAAAAATATGAGACGTAGCTAGTTTACAGTTAATCAAATAAATAAATATCGACAAAAGTTGATCATAAAACATCCGTGGGCTTGTGACGTCACGTGTAGGTGAAAATTGTACCAAATAGTGTAGTCACGCGAATTTTTTAAGCGTTGTATTATCGTATTTTTTGTTTGTCAAAATAAAATAAAAAATACATTATAACAACGTAGCGTAGCGTCACCTATCGTCGAGTAGTAGAACTTCAACTGTCAAAGTGGTATCCTACATCGCGCTAACGGAGTATCGACGTTCTGTTGCATAAATACAACTTTCAACTTCCTCTCTGTGGACTTCGGTCCCCAGGCATATCATCTACCTGGAGAGAGATTACTATTATAATAGCTACATATATTTTCCACAACATGTTTCATATTTTTTGGTAATCTACCCTGACGGACTAAATACTTTATCATTATAACTCGTTTCGACGGTGTATGAGTCGATGTCAGCGAATGCGTTAAAAGAATACTCAAATGAATGATAAATGCCACAATGCCACGTCAATAATATTGCACCATATATTTACATCGACATTTTATTATTATGATTATGACCAGCATCGTTTTCAATGTCACCGCGGCGTGACGTCACGGCTTGTTTCTACTTCAGGTAGGTCTGTAAAACAGTTCCGCTAAAACTAGCTTTGTCATTGCCGGGTCGGACATCGGATTAGATTACGCAGACGATAGAGTAGGTACTTTGTTACCTAGCTAATGTAAATGTACTTAGGTACCTGTATATGTACCTTCAGGATGTTATTAAATAAAACCTAATACTTTCTATAAGGGGCTGTGGAAAAGACTCCAACAGAGAGATCTCTCTCCAGGTCAATGTTATCCCTGGGGACAGAATTCCAGATTGTAATTAAACAACCGATCATCGAAACTTCGTTAGCGGGATAAACGGATGTAGGATCGTTTAGTTCGGCTATTCGACGAATGTGGCGCTGGGGCGCTATAGGGCCGTTCATGAATTACTTCACACGAATGTTTTTTACCCCTGTATACCAGGCATAACACTACTTGGGGAGAGATCTCTCTATTGGCGACTTCCCCACATTGATTACCCTCGACTTTGGACCATTAACGCTACCTTCCACGACCTACGTCGTAACAACGACGCAGTCTCAATTTGCAAGCCAGACTTCGGTACTTGTGCACCACTATACCCTGTTCATTATACTGAGACAGGTCACAACACTTTGAAAGATGACGTTTGCGGAAGTTCTACTACTAGACGATAGGTGGTGTTATGGTACAGTCAAGGAAATTGATACCTGTGCCACTTTGAACCTTTTCATAGTGAGTTTCATATTCCTTTGATCAGTGGCGTAGCTAGGTAACCAAGGGCCCTGGGGCAAATAAAAAAATGGGGCCCCACATCTATGTAAACTGATCATTGA
>BHDV01071109.1:116017-133657 GCA_005406045.1 Adoxophyes honmai | reverse complement strand
ACCACTTTAAGTTTAATTTTGAATTTAAATATGAAATGTAACGATCAACTTCATTTCACTATTTTCACTTGATGATTTTCATATATGTACCTAAGTCTATTTTCATTAAAACTCCTAGATCACTGCACAGCAGTCTTAAATGGTTAATTTCAAGTACATTGAATAGTGTTTTTATGAAATATACCTATTTACGACTTTCGCTAGTGTTTCAAAGCGTTCAGAGTGGTATTGACTGTTTAAAAAGTAAAACTAATACTATCTTATGGATAATATCGAAAATATCGAAATACCGGTATTACATGATACCAATATCGGTTTTCCAATATCCGAATTTTAGTCCGATATTCCGGTTTTTCGATAATATCGAATACCGGTATTCATGCTCTAGGCAGAGCACACAAAACGCTACATAGACAAAACGATGACTATTTCACGTTTTGTGCCCACTTCTAGCATATATTTTTAAGGTTTTAAGGTGGCAGGTACGCAATAGTGACAGGTTGCTACCCTGTCGCCTTAATATACCTGAACCTATGTCCTTAGTAGCCTCATCCACGGAAGAAATGGAGAGGTGTTATTCTAAACCCGACACCACATGGGTTTAACGAACAATAACAATGGAAACTTAAAAGCATTTCCTTTAACAATACATTAAGTATTTTTTTTTTGGTTATTATATTGGTTTTCATAGAGATGCAGGAACTCGCGGTATCTATTTCGATATAGGTCTGTGGTCTTAGAACACGAGTTAAGCATTACTGTGAAAGGCGTTTTAAGGGAGCACAAAACCAGTATCTAATCAAAAATCTTGTCAGCAAGTGTAGCCTTATCTGAATGACTGGCAACTCTGGCAGTCGAATGTCAACGCACGCCGATGACATCAGCTTTAGAGTGGTGATAATTACCCTAATAAAACAAAGCATACACCAGTGGCAGTGTGCAACTATACTAGAGACCTTTAGGTACTTAAAAGATGGTAAACAATCTTGACGTGTCTTTTTATTTAAACATACACTTTATAAATCAAAATCTTTACATTTTACTATTTAGGTATGAAAAAATCATTTACTTTCATAATTGAATTGTATATTGTAACGATTTTAATTTTTAGACTGTGTATTTCAATAAAAAGACATGTCAAGATTGTTTACCATCTTTTAAGTACCTAAAGGTCTCTAGCATAGAGACGGTGGATTTTGTGGATTTACACTCCGATACTAAACAGCCCGAGTGGTATTTTTAGAATAACACCTCTCCAATTCTTCTGTGGATGTCGTAAGAGGCGACTAAGGACATAGGTCAAGGTATATTTTTAAGTGACAGGCTAGCAACCTGTCACTATTATACCTGCCACCTTAAAACGAAAAAAACATGTGCTAGAAGTGGCCACGAAACGTGAAATAGTCATCGTTTAGTCTATGTAGCGTTTTGTGTGCTCTGCCTACCCCGTTTGGGAATACAGGCGTGATGTATGTACCTACATATATATCATGATGTATGTATCTGGCCAAAAAATTACAAGTGGCTACGAACCGAGAAACAGTCACGGATTTGTCTATGTAAAGTTTCATGGGCTCTGCCTACCCAGTTATATATTTCAAATATAGCTTTAATACCTCTTTTCTAGGCACGCTTGTAGTTATAATGGTACCATTATCATTCTTCCCACAAATCCCACATTAATTTCAAGTGTTTAATAACGATTACACAAAATATTTAACAGCATTTATAGTGTGGCTATTATGGTTGTTTAACATATCTGTATTCATTTAGTGATAACGCGCTGATAAAGATAATTACGTTATGTTGTCAAATACCAGATGGAACGAATGCGTTTCTATGTTAGCTTTTATATGTAACTGCGTCTGCATTTTGCTATTTTTGTTCAGATACTAAAATGCCCCGTTTATCCCGTATCCTCATTTTGGTTCCGGAACGTCCGTCTAGGTCAGCGGTTCTTAACCTTTTTGTCTGGCGACCCAAAATTCAAAAAATTTAGAAGCCCGAGACCCAATCAAACATTAAAATAAATGAATAGGAGTGATTGCGGTTTGTTTTTCAAAAAGTCCCGCGGGTCCTGCGACCCATCTCAATATGGCCCGCGACCCAAATTTGGGTCGCGACCCGAGGTTAAGAAACGATGGTCTAGGTCTTCCCCTGTATGTATGTACTGACCTTAAGGACGACCAGCGAATCGGCCATCTCGCCGGCCATCTCCTCGAGCTTGGGCCCGATCATCTTGCAGGGCCCGCACCACGTGGCCATGAAGTCGATGACCACCAGCTTGTCGCCAGCCTCGGAGAGCCGGGTCTTCAGGTCGTCGGCGTCTTTGATGTGGATGGCCATCTTACTGGAAGGAGAAAAGGGTGTATACAGTTGTCTGATTTAGAAAAATGCACCCCCCCCGGATAAAATGGGGATGTAAAGATAGTATAAAACTACGCTGCAGCGCTATTGTCTAACACAGTGGTTCTTAACCTTTTTGCCTGGCGATCCAAAATTCAAAAATATTAGAACCCCGCGACCCGATGGGCCCGATTAAAAATGAGAAACAAATGAAATGCAGTGATTGCGGTTTGCTTTTTCATAAAGTCTCGCGGGTCCTGCGACCCATCTCAATATGGCCCACGACCCAAATTTGAGTCGCGACCCTAGGTTAAGAAACGATGGCTAACGCACCAAAAATCTACATCGTGTTTAATTTGAGAGATTGAAACTTTTGCTACCAGGTAAAATCATCGCAATGTCAATACATTTCACATTTAAACCAAATCGAACGAATGATTTACTATAAATAGCTTCTGCGTAATGCTCTCAAAATCGTAAACCAGTTTTTACACGAAAGCCCTTTTTACCGTGACGCATGAGATCTAGATCGTGTTCCTCCGTGAAATCGATGTAGATTTTTGGTGCGTTAGACAATAGCGCTGCCGTTTTCAAGATTCAAATCATGAGTACGAAGGTTCTTCTGAGGGCTTCACATTCTTCAACAGTTAAGCGCAGACAAAGTCGCGAGTAAAAGCTGGTATAAAATATATGAAAAATGTTAAATCGCCGCTGCTAGCTACAAGGGACTGTGGTCGGTGCCTCGTTAGCTCTGAGCATAAGTGGAGTCCCTTTTACACGTCAAGTTAGATTTCGAGGACTGTAATAACATAGTACATCGTATAGATCAGGAATGGCGAACCTTTTCCAATACACGTGCCATTTTTATGAAACTAATGGTACTAAAGCTATGGCGTGCCGTCAAATAATTTAGGCGCAGCGCAGACGACAGTGTTTTGTGCGATCGAGTCTGTGGAGCAATAAATTCTCTAAATGGCGAGCTGACAGTTTCCAGGAATTTCTATTCAGAGTTTCGTGGAAACTGTCAGCGCGCCATTCAGAGAATTTATTGCTGCGCAGACTCGATCGCACTAAACTCTGTCGTCTGCGCTGCGCCTTAGGCTTATTGATATTATCGAACAAAACTGAAACTAAATGGAATTAAAACTATTAAGTTCTACTGTATCAATCGGCGTGCCTGAACTATTTTGCTGCGTGCCAAGGTTGGCACGCGTGCCATTGGTTCGCCATCCCTGGTACAGATATTCAAACAGCCTACAGAAGCTTAGATTGCAGCCGCAAAGCTAGCAACACTAACCACTAAATCAATATCCACGACAATGGTGACTTCACAGTCCGTCGCGGGGTCAGTGTTTCAAGGTCCGGCTAGTAGACAGCCAGTCAATTATGGGCAGTATAAAGTATAAGCAAGTTTTCTAGAAATGATCTAAGTTTCCTGCATAGAATTCTCAGCCGATCGATGAAAGTACGCAGAGTTAGTTATAGTTATAAATTTTTGAAGTCTGAGGGGCAGCGCAGACGACAGACTTTTGTGCGATCTAGTCTGCGGCGCAATAAAAACTCTGAATGGCGCGCAGAGAGTTTCTATTCAGAGTTTTTATTGCTCCGCAGACTCGATCGTACAAAAATCTGTCGTCTGCGCTGCCCCTTAAAAAAATTGCTGGGCGTATTAAAAAAAAGTTCCGAAAGAAAACATCACGCCTGTACTCCCAGATGGGGAAGGCAGAGCACACGAAACGCTACATAGACAAAACCATGACTATGTCACGTTCCGGGGCCACTTCTAGCATTTTTTTAGGTTTTAAGCTGGCAGGTATAATAGTGACAGGTTGCTAGCCTGTCGCCTAAAATATACCTTCACCTAATTCCTTAGTCCCCTCATACGACATTCACTGAAGAAACGTCGAGCTCATCGACGAGTTTAGTTTATTACGTTAGTTAGAGAATAAAAAATATGATTGTCCAATCAATCGAACCGAGTTCGAGGTCAAAGATGCGATTTGCAGATTTTCGGATCACCAAAAATAAACTAAAACGTGAAAATTCTCGTTCAAATATTTCATTAATCATGTCCAACGAAACCTTAGATATAGTTTGACCTTCAGCCGCGTGTGCAAAAGATGACCAGCAAAAAATAATACATATAGTGTTGCCCACTTACTTGTGTTGTGAATCATGCATCGTAGATATTAACCGCGTGTTTCAAACCAGTTCTATATGACCTTGACTATTATTAATGATCATTAGATCAACATAACCATCATAACTTCATAACACAGCAGTCGTTTAGTTAGACCAATCAGTTATATTTACAGAAATACGGCGCCAGGTAGATATGGAAATTGGATTGATATAATACATACGTACAACCACGCCTATGTTCCCATAGCAGAGCACACGAAACGTGACATGGCCCAAACCATGCTTGACTACTTCGCGCTATTTTATTGGATTGATTTAGACATACAATGACGTAACGTTTTCAGAAGAGGAATAATCTACTTTTTTTTAGTAAAAATCGTCACGTCTATATCTCAAACGGGGTGGGCAGATCATACAAAACGCTACATAGACAAAATTATGACTGTTTAACGTTTCGTTGCCACTTCTTGCATATTTTTCGGTTTTAATTTGGCAGGTATAATAGTGACTTGGTTGCTAGCCGGTCGCCTGAAATATTAACCTGTTTGATTAGACGCCTCTTACGACATTAACGGATGAAATGGGGAGGTATCGTACCGTGTGGTGTCGGGTTAAGAGAAAAATTGTTATCAAGGACATTCAATGTGATATTGGGCATCTGTGGATGCAGTAACAGACGAATAAGGAAATAGGTTTAGCTATGCTTAACCAACGGGCTGGCAACCTGTCACTGTTAATTCTTTCATCTATTTTAGAATCTAAAATTGTCATAAATATTTTTGAGATAGCACCATTTTCATTTATCGATATATTTATTGTTCACTGCAGACATATTACTAGAGAAGGACGGAATGGAAAGCTATTCGATTTCGCACTGAATCTAATCAATATTCATGTATGAATGAAATATAAATATAATTCATTCAATAAATTGGTTTCCAGGAAAAAACGATAGTCGGTTTTCCTGGCGCAGAAAATTACAGCATAAATAACTTGTTTCCGATTAGGGAAAACCCAATATAGTTTATATTATAGACCACGGAAAGTACCAAATATTACACATACATACACACATAATTCTCACGCCTGCATTCCTATGAGGGGTAGGCAGAGCACATGAATTAAAAAATCCAGTGCCACGGTTAGCAAATTAAGGGTAACCAGATGGTTAAACGTGATCATTGCAGTGACAGGTTGGTAGCCCATCGCCCACAACACACTAACCCTTTCCCACAGTCGACTCTTACGACACCCACGGGAAGAAAGGGGGAGGTGCTATTCTCACCCGGCACCACACGGGAAATACCAAATATTATTAAGGAAAAACTTGAAGATGACTTCTGTTTGCATTCCAGATTTCTAATAACGGAATCTTATATCCTCAGATATTTTGATTCGATTAAAATATCAAAACCACAAAGCGTAGGACGCAATACTACCAATAAATCATGTATTTAGTTGGCATGCTTTTCGATTCGGTTCAATTGGTTGATGAGTAAGACCGCAGAGCGATTCAAACGACTCGTATTTATATTTGCATTTGGATAATGTCATTGAATTAGAACTCTGGGGCCGATTCAACTAAACGTGAATATAGTTGCGGACCGATTCAACTAACAGTGAGTTAGTTATGATATGAGTATAGTTACGGACCGATTAACTAAACGTGAATATAGTTACGAACCGATTCAGCCAAACCAAAACAAAATATTGTTTTGGAACAAGTCACTCATTAGTTACCTATAGCGAGTAAGTCCAGAGTTCTAATCTGAAAAAAGTTCATTAGAGTGAATGAGTTCAATACTATATTATATTCTCAGTAGGTTGATTTGGCCCAAACAATTCTGTCGCGAAATAGAGATATTGATTTTGTTTTAGTTGGCAAAGTTGCAGAATTTTCACAATACACGAAAGACTCTCGATACGACAATTTCTGTCTAATATGTATTTCAAAAACAATCCGTCATTTTGATGAAACTTCGCCAACATATGAATCTATCAAGGAGTACTTAGGAAACAATTTAAATTACTAATTCAAATATAGATATTAGCTTTCAATTAAATACGAATAATAATGTCACCGAACAACGCAATCAATATTTAAAAGACAATTTATTTTATGACATTTCAATAAATATCACAACCGGCTTTTGGAGTAAGAAAAAAGTATAAATTGGTTGAGACCTTATCGAAATAAATACACAACTGTACTTCCCAAACTTTTAACCTAACAAAACGAATGATAAGATAATAAGCTTGCTTTTTAAACCACCGATAAAAACTGTAAATATTCTAGAAGTTTCAAACAAAAACTATCGAACCTTATTGGCAGAGCTAAAAATAGCTAATCACCATAAAAGGCAATAAAAACTTTATCGCTGTCACAAACACTTTCATCCCAATGGTGACACTTACCTCAACTAGATATATCACAGATCACTATTAAAATTAAGTTTGTGCCGTTTGTGCTAGCACATGCGTCTGTCTTTACGCGTCTTGGTCGACTGACTGCCAAGTCGCATAGCAGTGGTATAAGAGCGACGCGACTGGCATGACGTCACCGTGTGATTCAATCGAACGACCAAGAATGACAAGAAAAAGATAGTAATGACGACATATTGGCTAGATATGATCTATTTCAGAGTACTGAGATTTCGCGTGTCATGGTAAGCGTTTGGCGCCATCGCTATTTCGGGATTTTTAGGGTTCCTTTCTATGGAATAACACCTCTCCATTTCTTCGTAGATTTCGTAAGAAGCGACTAAGAACATAAGTCAAGGTATATTCTAGGCGAAATGGTAGCAACCTGTCACTATTATGCCTGCAAAGACAAAATCTAAAAAAATGCCACAAGTTGCCACAAAAAATGAAATAGGTACTCGTGATTTTATTTATGTAGCGTTTCGTATGCTCTGCCTACCCCATTTGGGAACACAGGCGTGACGAACAGCGATCAGTAATAGGCAAAAATAATATCATGTAGGTAATATACCTATTACCCAAAACATCCTGTATATGACAAAACAAACTAGTGGTTACAGCGGTCAGTAATACGTATTCCCTCGATTTCCCTCATATTCCATCATCAGATCAAGATATGCTGGCAATGGGACCACCTGGAAACTATATCCTTTCAAACAAAAAAAGAATTTTTAAAATCGGTCCAGGCGTCTTCGAGTAATCAGCGAACACACATAAAAAAAATATGATTAAAAAAAATATATCCCGACGAATTGAGAACCTCCTCCTTTTTTTGAAGTTGGTTAAAAATACAAGATATTTTATAAATTATAATACAGGATATTTTGGGTATTGCGTTAAGCGAAAGGTTATTTTTGAGTAAGTAGCTAAAGTGAAGGCCAATTTCTACCGGTTGTCGCTATCTACGAACACACATCCACACAAGAATAACCAGTGGGACCTCATGGGTTTTCCCAATCCGTCTGAGTCACCTCGCGGCGATCCAGCGCGGGGATTCATGCAATCATCCCATCCGGTTGATTTACTATCTAGTAGATCGGGAATACAGGAGGAAATTCCCATTATTTTGGCATTTGTTTTACTTTTAAGCATACGTCATACGTCACTCTTGTATTCCCAAAAGGGGTAGGCAGAACACGAAATGCTACATAGATCAAACCGACTTATTCACGCTTCGCGGCCACTTCTAGCATATTTTTTAGGTTTCGAGTTGGCAGGTATAATTGTGACAGATTGCTAGCCTGTCGCCGATATACCTTAACTTGTTCAAAAATAGCTTAGTCACCTCTTACTGTACAATGTATTTAATTTTAAGCAATGTACAATCACGATTCACGAACCGTGATTGTTGAGCCACTTGCCACTGTTCGCAATTTAGACGTGTAATCAATGACCCATGTGACCGACTAGATGTCAGCTATTGGATTAGTATTAGGTACACGACCAAGTTACAAACATAGGTAAGTGGCTCAACAATCCCTGTTCGCGATGGTACTTATTTCTCTCTATTGTATGGTCGGCTGAGGAAGTGGTCTACCACTTTTGACAAGCTTCTGTGAGATCAAATTATCATTCAAGTTGACTTTTCCGACGAAGTGTAAGAGCACAAATATGATCAAATTTGACACACGTTGTGACGTAATTACAATAACGACAAGGGAGTTATTGTCACTGCCATAATATTATAGTAAGGGGAAATCGACCTTGTTGTTTCATGAGAATCATGAGGTTCAAATGAACATCGATCGGGGAAGACCAATTTCTTGGCCGACTAAAATGAGTCCTTACCAACCACGGACCCTAGATACTGTGAACGTCATATTGACATTGCATTGGTCTACAATGGTAATTCTAATTACGTTTATGCCTTCATGAAAACAATAGTACACACGAACCGAGTACTCGGCCGAGAACACTCTCTCGCCACTCTACTCGGTACGTGTGATCAAGGCATTACTGTGCCGTTCTGTGGCGAAAATAGTTAAGTGTACATAAAGCAAGCATAAGAACTAAGGCGAAATTGTCCTCAAAATTGTACGTACTTAGCTGTTTCTTTTAGACTTGTTAATTCCATGTATTCTTGCGAGGAATCAGGACACGCAGCGCTATTGTCTAACGCACCAAAAAACTAGATAGTTTTTTTTGACAATTGAAATCAAAAATAGAACGAATGATTTACTAAAAATTGGTTCTGCGTAATGCTCTCAAAATCGTTATCCAGTTTTTTTACACGAAAGCACTTGAGATCTAGATAGCTTTCCTCCGTGAAATCGATGTACCATCACGAACAGGGATTGTTGAGCCACTTACCAATGTTAGTAACTTGGTCGTGTAATACTAATCCAATATCTGATACCTAGTCTGTCACATCGGTCATTGATTACACGTCTAAATTGCGAACAGTGGCAACTGGCTCAACAATTCCGGTTCGTGACTGTAGATTTTAGGTGCGTTAGACAATAGCGCTGCTGTCCTGTATGAAAACAAAACATCCATTACTAGAATATTGTTCGCGCACTCTTTAAAGATTGTTACGTAACTGAGAGCGTAGAAATTATATGAAAAAAAAAAAAGTTTTTTCTACATTTGCTCTTGACTTTTTAGAAAAAAAAAAACAAACAGTTTTTTTTTCGGACGACGTGACAATACTAATATAATGTAACTAGGTATACCTTCCTCGTAAGCCTGTGACTCTAAATAATTAATCCCAGACAGAAACAAATTTCTTCCCGTGGGTGTCGTAAGAGTCGACTCCGGGAAAGGGTTAGTGTATTGTAGGCGATGGGCTAGCAACCTGTCACTGCAATATCACGTTTAACCATCTGGTTACCCTGAAATTGCTAAACGTGGCACTGGACTTTTTTAATTCATGTGTTTTGCCTACCCCTCTTGGGAATACAGGGAATACAGGATATACATGAATATGTATGTATGTAGAAACAAATAACAGCAGACCCAGGCTGAAAATTTTGAATTTTACGTTCCTAATCTGCTAATTTACGCTTACTAAAATTTGTACTTTATAAAGCACATTGGGCTGTTACACTTACTATTAATTTTTACAAATTTAAGGACCTAGGACCCAAAAGAAAGAAGAAAAGTATTACCAGTCTTAAATTTTTGAATTGGACGTTCCTAATCTCTAGTTTCTTTTCCACTATTTTTTTTTGTTTTTTATAATGCACATTCGGCTGTAAAATAATTGTCCTTTATGCCGGGGCCTTGCGAGGTTAAATTCGCAGTTATTTTCGGTATAGGAAGCGTCGACGGGCGAGTTGTGCCTCGTTTAGTGCCACAAGCCCTGTAGGGCAATGACTTGCACTAAGTTGTGCAATAGGTATTCAACTAGCATTCCATGTCGCATGGCTGCTAGTTGGGGAAGTAGGTAGATTCCACTAATTTGATAGCTGTCTCTAGGAACCTTTTCATGAGTTTAATGTTGTCTTTATGATGGTGAGTCCTAGGTAATTTTATTGTGAAAAGTTTGTGCGACTAACTAAAACGATTTGAAGCAAAACATATTATATTTTATCGCATCGCAAACCACAAACGGTACTTTGGGAAAATATGGTTGCTTGCAGTGGTTTGATAGATACCTACTTCCGCAAAATACGCGTACTTAAATAGAAAAATAATTTTGCAAAAATACAAGGGACGATTAACTTTTTGTGTCGTTATTCTGTCCCGCCATGGGACAATTGCGATATATTTGTTTAAGAGATGGATTATAATCAGTGATCGGATCTAGGGTGCAATTTAGGGTGAACGACCTTAAACGTTATGCTTGTCGTGGATGTGCCTCGGGATTTCCCGGGATTTCGGATAGTGGGCTAAAGTTAAAAAAAAGCGTCATAAAATATTTGCACACTTAAAGAACACTAGAATTGTCTAAATAATGGATATTTGTAATGAAGTTATAATTATTTGTGGATAATGTTGAGAATTTGATATGCAGGGCTCAATTTTAATGACAATATTAGTCAAGACATTATCTACTGTTTATTTCAAGTGGTCATTTCATTTTATAAAAGAGGTTGATCATGGGTAATTGATTACTTTTTGTAATGATAATAAAATATCATAAAAGTCGCGGGGTTGTAAGTCATGTCCATCTTAATATTATGGACCTAAACCCTGCAAAATTGCATCCTAGATCCGATCACTGATTATAATGTAAGTCCCGTTTTATGCTTAGTCAGTTTAGCACGGCATCACGCGGGATAGACTATCTGTCATTTTGTGGTCTCTAGCCGTACAGTGACAGGAAGTATATCTTGCAAGCGACTCGACTCGCGTCATCGTGCTAATGCGACTGCAGATGCCATGCAGACACATGTTTATAACTGTGATAAACTTTAATTTACTGTTGACAGTATCATTAGATTACAATTTTATATGCGACAATACCGTGCCAACCAGAAACATAAAATAGTTGAATAAGGGCCAATTCAAGGAAAGGAGAATATTAATCTTGGAATACCTAGTATTCTTAGAGACGAATTATAAGTTGTGAACGCCAGAGGCTACGTCAGCCGTCGCCACATGCCAAAGAGGACAGACCAACTAGAGAAACAATGATGGCCACCCAGTTCCGCAAACCGTCAGTTTATTTCAACTTACAAACTGTCACAGAAACTGTAAAGAGCCAATAACCATAGAGGAAAAAGCCACTGCGTTAGGGTCTCCCCACATTAGTCGACGCCTTTTCGGCAAAATGCGGGTAGAAAAAGCTTTATGTCAACGCAATAAGGGCGAACAAGACGTCAATCGGCTCGGCTCGTTCGACCGAGAATGACCGAGCCAATTCACGTCTTGTTCGCCCTTATTGCGTTGACATAAAGCTTTTTCTACCCGCGTTTTGCCGAAAAAGCGTCGACTGGTTTGGTGAGACCCTAAGCCACTCTTTGCTCGCGAATTAATAAACTGTTCATCTGTATCTAGTTGCCACTGTATTGTCTTCTGAGTTGCCATATAAAATTGTAATCTAATAGGATATTGTTCATAGTAAATTAAAGTCTGTCACAGTTATAATATAAACAGTCTTCATGGCATCTTCTGCCGGTTTAGAACGAAGGCGCGAATCGAGTCGCGTGTGAGATTGACTATATCTGTCAAGGTCTAGCTAGAGGCCACAAAATGACAGATATTTTTCCCGCGTGTTGCCGTGCTAAGCTGACTGAGCATAAGGCTGTTAGCCACTGGAGCGGAGCGAGGCAGCGGAGCGGTGAGCAAGATAAAAATCCACCAATAGAATTGCATCCACTGAAAAGGAGCGGAGATTTTACACAATTCTATTGGTGGATTCTAATCTCGCACACCGCTTCGCTGCCTCGCTCAGCTCCAGTGGACAGGCAGCCTAAAATGGGAGTTACATTAGAATCTATGATAGATTGATTATCTATCTCTTAAGCAAGTATCACAATTTTACTGTCTCCTGACTTACGCAACAGAATAACAACATAAAATAGTACATTGAGAAACTAGGGGAGGAAATGGAACATTATTAACGAGAGGCTGTTAGAAGCCCGACGCCGCAGGCGGAGGGCTTTTATGCCTCGAGTTTATAATGTCCTTTACTCCCCGTGTTACACACAATGTTTTTCATCACATTTGCGAGGAAACACTAAAAATTAAAGAAAATTCATGACATCACGTCACCGCGCCGCGCTATTCCTTTTGCGCTGTCACTGCTGTCAGTGCGTTTAGGTTTATTGTCACTTTTTTTAGTCATATACCACAGACAAGAGCTATGTTTCGTACAGAATTCGAATGGTCAAACAGCCAGATTCTACCAAAAAGGTTCAAACAAATTTACGAAAAATGCAAATTAAAAACGCGTTCACATACATCCAAAGTATTAAATTAATATAGTTTCATAATGCATACATAAATTATGCATTTAAAAATTGGCCCTAAAGTTTTAATAGCAGAATTTTTATTTTTACATTTGTAACCTCCTTAGTCAGAACTAAAATACCTATACTAACTTTTGCAATTTTTAAAACTAAACTTTACCTCCCATAGGATGTAATGATAACTCCCGCGGTTACAATTTAGGCCTTTGTGCTGAAGGATACGCGCCCGTAACACCACCATTGACGAGCAAGTGTGATGAAAAGTTTATTATTTGTCCCGTGTATTGTAGCAAATTTATATTTCTACTGACGTGTATTTTAAGCAAGTAGGTAGCTATCAAATACTACAAGCAACCATAATCCAATCAAGTACCGTCCGTGGGTTGCGAAAAAGCGCGAGCTTACCCCCACTCCTTAAAACCTTGACATTTTATATGCCGAGGACTGTGGCTTCTAATCTACATTTTTTTCCAAATTTTACAAACTAGTACTTACTGTAAAGACGTTACTTTTGCTTCTTTGTCCCACCTTCCTTGCAAACCAAAAGAGCGGGCATTACGCACCAATTTAAAGGCGGACTTCGCGGTAACTCTACACCAGCCGACACTCATGTGCCAGATTGTAAACAGTCGTAAAAAGGAGCTAACGTGGCAAAGCTGGTGAAACGTAAGCAAAAAACAAAGCCGCGTCAAGCCAATGTCAAGGTCACTGTCACAGTTAGTTCCAATGTCAATGTCAGCTCACTTGTTTTTTGAGTTTACAGATTAAAAAGGAGGTTAGGATTTTAGTTGCTTGACTTGTAAAAACTTTTTAGGGATCCGTATCCAAAGGGTAAAAACGGAACCCTAGTCAGTGGGACTTTGCTGTCCTTCTGTCACCAGGCTGTATCTCACAAAACGTGCTAGCTACACAGTTGAAATTTTCACAGATTACCATGTATTTCTACAAACACATTAACAGATACTAAAAATGACGTAAAATTATTATTTATAGGGGGCTTCCATACAAATAAGGTGATTTTTTGCAGTTTTCGTGTCAGTATTATTTTATTTTATTTATTCAAGTTAATGTAATTTTAAAATAAACAATTTT
Organism: Adoxophyes honmai; assembly: GCA_005406045.1. Lineage (NCBI taxonomy): Eukaryota > Metazoa > Arthropoda > Insecta > Lepidoptera > Tortricidae > Adoxophyes > Adoxophyes honmai. The sequence continues at coordinate 119,741 of BHDV01071109.1, read as the reverse complement.
TTAGAGATAACATTTTCAATAGACAAGTAGTGTTCCCTGTGTGAGAAATTAGTTCCTTTAAAATTACACAAAATGTCTGATGTTCAGAATGTTAATTAAGTACTTTCCTTTTATTTAGTACATAAATAAAATAGCCTTGTTTTATTAACCATAGCCCTACAACAGAACTGCTTAGCTTAAATATAAGCCTGTAGCACTTGGGAATGCTACATATTGTTATTTTTAACACATTCACGACCAAGCCTAAAATTAAAACATCTGCACGGAACCAAGTAGTCTATAGCTAGTACAAAATGCACCTGGCTACCGGGTTCTCGGTATCTCGCGAATGTTTTGAAGAACCCGGGAGCCGGGTCCTTGGTTCTGAATGTGTTAAACAAGTTTAATCTCCTGCCACCAAATATCCTGTTTAATGGACAAATGTCATGATAAATGTCAATTTTACATTATGGACACTAAATATTATTCATAAATACTACTATCAAAATTTGATGCTGAGAGGCAGGAAGCTATGAAATTGTCTGCCTGTGCTCGACTTACATACCTAAAATGGATGTATAATAATAGGTCTGATAAATTTTCGTGTGCAAATGGAAGAAAATACTTAGTCATCCATGAATATGACATCATGGTTCTAGTGTGTATGACAGTAAATTAAATTCCAATAATTTTGCCAATAATATTTTTATCATAGCTGACTATGATATATATTTTGGTGCAAATTTGGCAAGATTTTAGAGAGAGATAGTAAGTTTGTGCAGCGCTTCTTCCAGGAAAAAGCAATGTGTCAATTTACTCTTTCTCTCTCTCTCTCTAAAATAGTGCCAAATTTGATGCCAAATAATGTACATGGATTGTCAAATAAATCACCTTCATTTATTATGTCAAGCATTACTTGAGCCATTTTATAAAAAGCAGCAAACTTTTTTGTCAATTAGAATACCTAAAAAATGGGACCTGGGTTATTTCCTGCTACCAACAGTTTCTTTAGTTGTCAGTTGAGAAATTCATTTTTATAATAAAAGTATTTAAGCAATACAATAGAGCTTAAATTTTAGTGACAACTTTAAAATGAGGACCAAGAAGTTTTATCAAAGTTTTTCAGAAAGCCTATGGGACTTTATGGAAAAAACCCTACTACAGAGATTACTTAAACTTTAAATTTATTACTTGCAACATTTAACCAAGTCTGACAATATATCTTAAGTGCTTAAAACGACGCCCTCTTATCTCTAGATAAGAAAACACCAATGCTATTAAAACCCAAGTTAATTCTAAGCAGCAGCAAACTAACAGTATATTCAAGTGGGAACCTTCAACAATGGGTTAATGTTACTACTTATTAAACAAACTTAATGGCCTAAGCGAACGTTACGAAATATCTGCATAGAATTGATTAATCCTACTCAGTCTCTATTTGAAAAACATACCTACAACTTTTTTTACTGTCTACAAATTACCAATAGCGATGTAATACAAGGTTATAGGACGTTAATGAGTAGCAATATACGCCACTTCGATCGTATAAACCGAGAAAAGCATCAAGACAGCTAATAATAATGGTTGTTGTATTACCTACAGCCACAATAATAAAATAATCTAGACAATGTAACTGAATGCAAATGAAGACAAAAAACTTATTTAGATTCAAATGCAAATGAGCAAGTAATCGAATAAAGTATGATACGCTTAAATGAGCGAGAAGCGTGGAAAACAGGAAAAAAATTAACGCTACTCAAGTGGTCGTCGGCATAGTTTGATACGTATTACTTAACGAATAAAATAAAAATTACGTGGGTATCGATTGTTTTGGGAAAAAGTTTAACTACAATATATTGCAAAAATAGTACTTACGGGTAATTTGTGGATTTGAAGCAGTAATTAAATCACACCAAAGCACGCGGTGACACAATCGGCAGCCGCTCGGGACAGGAAGTGTCATACGGGAAAAAAATGAACGGGCGAGCGGAAGAACAACGCAATTACATGACTGAATCAACAAACGCCTTATTACAATTGGCTGTAATTTTATCTTAACAAGTAGAACTACCAATGAACATCCACATTCTTGTAATAGGCCTCAATGAACAGCCAATAGTTTTAGAGGTAAAGGCGTTTTTCATAAGCAAAAACTCTTTTTTATGGACTTTAGACAATAAATTATAAAATATTAGCGAAAGTAGAAACTGAAGTGTCTTAAATAAAGTAGCAGTATAAAATAATGTACCTATTACAACAAAACTTTTGTGGTTCTGCTGTAATGCTACATCATTATCTATCTCTAAATTTCTCTAAATTCGGACTCACTTGACTGTCAATTTGACAACTTTGACAGAATAACAAAATTTTCCGTGAAAAAGTCATCAAGCGCATTGAATGGAACATTCATAATTTGGTTGGACCCGGCTGTATACGTTATTATTCGGATAATAATTTATGCAATTGTTTTTAAGGCGTTGCAAATTGTTTTATAGTAATAATTTTACCACATATATCAGTAAAATGTCTATTGATGTCGCAACAATCGGTGCCCAGAAAGTTAAAGGAATTCCTGGCGGAGAGGTAAATAATTCGTATTATGCTTTTACATAAGTTGAATAACTTTCTAAAACTCAAGATGTACACTTAAAAATTTCTGACTCTTGGGTTTTTTTGGTGGTATATTCTAAATAATATGCATTTCATAATATTTCCGTTGCTTGCAAATACTTCGTTATGTATTGGTAGTGGTAACCGGAAACTTACCGTAATTGCATACTTAGGCAGGTTTTCAGTACCACATTATGTAGCTGAAGTAACTACGTAATACGCAAGATGTCAAAAATATTGCTTGTCCATCAGATTATTAAAAAATACCTACTCCACATGCGTTTCCTCTTTTGCTTGGAGCATAAAAACAGAAGAGCATAAAAAAAGAAGAGTGATGTAGTAACAATAGTGAATACCATTTTGTATACTAATATGATATCATAAGCCGCCACACTGGAAATTTGGTGACTTATGGCTTGATAGATATCTAATAATTTGAAAAACTTAAAAACATGTTGACGCTTTAACACATTCACGACCACGCCTAAAATCAAAACATCTGCGCGGAACCGAGCAGTCTATAGCTAGTACAAAATGAACCCGGCTCCCGGGTTCTCGGTATCTGAGTAATGTTTTGAAGAACCCGGGAGCCGGGTCCTTGGTTCTGAATGTGTTAAAGGAGTCTAGAGAATGTCATGAGAATATATAGAATGATTCACAAAATTTTGCTTGTTAAGCATAGTAGTACTAAAATTTTTTCAAGCATCAATGGGTTCTATATTTAACTATTACACACATAACAATATTTGTTACATGTGGACCCTGCTTAAGTCAGGCTACACAGAATGTTGTATTTTTAACCCAATCATCAGGGGCGTAGCTACCAAGGGGCTAGGCGGGCCGGTGCCCCGGGGCCCCCAGGCTCATGGGGCCCCTGAACCGTTTTTATCGAATTCTAAGGCCCTTGGTTACCTAGCTACACCACTGCCAATCACTATCCCTACTGTATTTTAATTATTTATATTTTCAAATGTTGAATATTTCAGTGAGTATTGGTGCTATTGTAGTTTTTGTCTGTTTCAGTATTTCATTACCTATTCCATCTGGTCTGGGTGCTTTGTCTTTCTTTTGTGTGTCAATAGCTTTCTCAACTTCTTCTTGCATAATGGGGGGTACTATTGAGTTATCTGTTAAT
>BHDV01071109.1:62965-114441 GCA_005406045.1 Adoxophyes honmai | reverse complement strand
CTTTCCTCTTATTTAATACTTCTTTTGGGAGGTCTTCAGTGGCATAAATATGTTTCGGGAATTTTTTATTGTTTTTTAAGACTGCATCACGCCTCCACTCTAGTGTCACTGAGACTAGGATAGGTCTTGGTGTTTGTCCCTTGTTATTTTTTCCTATCGTGTAGCACTTGCTGAGCTCCCACTTGTCCCATTTGTCTAAGCCTGCTGCCTCACTAAGTTTGTTGAGAGTTTCGATGGTGAACTCCATAAGCTCACTGCTATTATTTTCTTTTTGTGTTATGCCATGTAAGATAAAGTTATTTTTTCTTTTTTCTTTCTCTAGGCTTCTTACTTTTGTTCTTAAATATTCTACCTCTTCTTCAAGCTTGTGGTTTGCGACAGTGAGAGGATTTAACTTTTCTTCAAATATTTTCGTTAAGTTTTCGGTTACCTTTTGAGTTATAACTTCACTTTGTTTATGCATGTCTTCAGAAAGTTTTTGACTTTGCTTTCCCATCTCTTCAGAAATCTTCTTCAATATAATTTCCATGTCGATTTCCATTGTGTTTGTGAAATAATTTGAATTAGAAACTTAAAATTTTATTTTCGGGGAAAATTGAGGGTAGTTATTAGCTTTTTGGCACTCTCGTATTTTAAGACGTAGTTTTTGCTAGGTTTTCAGGTGTTTTGTTAACAGATAACTTTTGCACGGGTTAATTTGAGTTTAAATTACTCAATATATTGCTTTTTAGCTCTTTTATCACACTTCAGCACTATAAATTATATTTTTATTAGAGGAGTTGATGTAGGTACAGACTTGACAGTTGACCCTGTTCATTGTTGTTGTTTTATACAATAAGTAATGCACAAAAAAAAAACAAAAATGAACAAAATAATAAGGTTGTAATTTGGTTCGATATTTTAAATGAAATTAACGCTCTCAGCAAAATGCTCAAATCTGCATAAACAAATTGATTGATAAATTCACCGAATATCGCACGGATGAGCACTTCGAAAGGGTGTTAGAAGAAGCTACCAATGTGGCTCGGGACCTAATGTAGAAACAGATTTTTCGCCTATAGACACAGTTCGTCCACAAAGAAAACCAACTCAATTTCAGTATGAACAGAGTGACGAAGTTTTACTTGACCCCAAAACCAAATACAAAGTAGAGGTTTTTTTTAGAATCCTAGATCAAACGTTAACTTCTTTAAAGGATAGGTTCGAGGAGTTGGAAACTTTTACCGACGTATTTGGCTTTTTCACCAAAAATAACTTATTTAGTTACTCCAAAGATGATTTAATAAAACATTGCAAAGATTTGAATTTGAAGCTAAAAGACAGTTCAAATAGTGACACAGATATTGACGGTATAGATTTGTTTAATGAAATCAATGCTTTAAAGTTGCATTTTACTGAACACCAGTCCAATGATCCACAAACCCTAGTGCAATATATTTTTGCAAATTATTTAATGTCAACATTTCCGAATACAGCAATAGCACTAAGAATATTACTTACGTTGCCGGTTTCAGTTGCATCTGGTGAACGGAACTTTTCAAAGTTAAAAATTATAAAAAAAAACTATTTGAGATCAACAATGCACCACCAAAGACTAAGTAATTTAGCCATAGTTTCAATTGAACATGAGATATTAGATAGCTTAGACACAAAAAAAATGATAACAGATTTCGCCAACATAAAGGCAAGAAAGGTACAATTACTGTAAATTAATTAGGTAAATGAATAGTTTTCGTTGTGAAGTATTTCTTTTTTTTCACATCCTTAACCTAGTTTTTTTAACCAAGATCGTGTAAGGTAGACATAGTTGAACGGGGGCGGCATAATGGGAATTGCACACGGGCGTTCAAACCCCTAGCGGCGGGCCTGTTTGAATTGATTTGCGTCGAAATATTTCAGTAAATAATAAGTCCCCACAGGCACCCCTTACGCTTTATTACCTACTATTTTGATCATACGTGCAAGCAAATGAATATGATCTAGATCACACGTGCAGATTTTGATCAGCTCATAGCATTAACAAAGGGCAGTGCATCATATGTGGCACACTCACGTGTCATCAGTGCCTCGAAATGCACCACATGTGGGGCATGCACAGGGAACGTGTTAATAAGTAATTAATAATCCAGTAAATTGCATCTTAGGCCTCATCAGCACCTTCTGACATCTAGAAATTGTGAAAAAATTACAAGCTTGTTTACCACTACTGGAAGGTTTGTGTATGTTCCTCTTTTCTTGGTCGCGTGAGACCACGACGGTGGACTTGCTGCCCAGCGCGAAGATGTCCTGGGGGTGCTGCGGCGCCTTGCTCTTGCCCCCGCGGCCTGACGACGGCATTTTGCCTCGATCCATCCTCGGCACTCGATAGATAACCTCAACCAACTCTAACAGTCACCCGGTCATCGTACACAAACGCGTTTAAAGTATAAAGTGGTGCAAGAGTCAATGAATATCAGTTAAATACAGAACCAAACAAACTATAATATTACTACAATTATTTGAAGCTCACTGCGGCAAAATAAGCATCAGTAAAGTTGTGTTATTGTTCTGTCAGTGTCAGCCAATTATGACAATTGACAAGACGAACTTGTGACAACGACAACCAAGCTGCGAAGGGTTGCCAAGCGCCGATAGACGCATCGCAGAGGCTCATAACATTCGGTTCGGATTAATTCATCGATATTTTTGTTGATTTGACATAAAACTGGACATCAAAGTAATAAAAAGCTATACTTCTTGATAACCGACGCCAAAATATGTTCCAAAAGACTATGATTTTATGCATAAGGCTTGTTTTAGAGTCACGCTGACCGTCGGCGCTGAAAGGCCATTATGTATGATTACTTATGAAGCGTTTTCGATAACACCGACGGCTCGGCGTCGGCACTGACAGATACGAGTTGAGATTGAGAGCTACGCGCGTAGTCCTCAGCGCCGACGGTCAGCGTAGCATGACCCTAAAACCAGCCTGAATATCATATTGGCCGTCAGGATTACTCGTATATGCTTGAGGCACGAGGAACTCATAGTGAAAAATAACGGAATTACTCACGTTGTTGTTACTCATGAGGAACTCCTCAATGTACCAGACTTAATCCTGACACTGATACATCTACATACATACTTCTATGTGATACGTGCTTTAAATCTATCTAGAAATTAAAATTCACAACATCATAGTTAAAAAAGATTTTATTACAACTGAAAACGATATTTTTGACAATTTAACAGATGAGAATACAAACTAAGGAATTGAAACAGGCGGTAGAATAAAAAAAAGGAACGAATTAACAAATTGCAACATAAATCTGAACTCTGCAAACGTATGGAGCAATATAATTAGCTGATGAAATAGCTCCCAAAGAAATAATAAAACAAAACTGAAAACTGAAAGACACTTTTATGAATCTGGTTTAAACTTCTTTACTTTACTGTCAGGTCTCTTGTTTTTGAAAAATGTGCGTTTTCCTTTGATACCTTCCGCCGTCTGCGAATTAAGTAACGCGCCGTCCTGTAACGAATTAATTTATAATATCAAACAGTACTGTGAGCTAAGAAAGTGGTCTACCACTTTTGACAAAAAAATCTGTGAGATCAAATTATCACCAAGACGTAAATACAATAATAATAAGGGAGCTGTCGCCGTCATAATATATAGCTAGGGGAAATCAACCATGTTGTTTTATGAAGTTCAAATGAACGTCGATCTTATGGGGGTAGACCAATTTCTTGGCTGAGTGTACCATGCTCATTACTATAGCATAGGTCCATCCAACTAGTAACATCTACTAGTAACAACTGGCAAAACGGTACATACTTACACCAGATAAAGGTTTTAGTCCACCCAAAGTAACTGGTGGACCTTTCCGTCGTTTAAGCACCAAGGGAGACATCGTTTCGCCTCGTGTCAGGGCATCAAAGCGTCGATTTACTTCCTCAGGCTGCGAAAAAAAAACAAATATAGAACACGACCACCTTAACTCTAAAGTACGGCCATGCTGCGAAACTAAGTAGGAACTGCTGATTTACGGTTGTCTTTTCAGCCAGCGAATAAGCCAGTAAATAAGTAAGTAAAAAACTCTTTACTGTACAAAAATGAAAAGAGTAGGTACAGATAGGTCACAAATAAAAGTACAAAGGCGCACTTATCCCAAAAGGGATCACTGCCAGCCAACCATGCTTGCATTCATGTCAAATTATTCATTTAACTAAAGAAATGCTAAATAATACACGATTGATTGACATAACGGTTCTGTGATTTAAAAAAAAGTTTCTATACTAAGAAATTTTTAACAAGTACAGTCAGGGAAATTGGATGTTTAGCAGGTTGAGATACTTCTAAAATTGGCCTTATTACTATTTCCAGCCAGTTGCATGACATAAATACTCAATATTGAACTTCATGGTGAAGTTTGTCCTATAATGCTAACAAATTATGAAGGCGGTCAACCTGCTAAAAATTCAGATTCCCTGACTGTACCCTCATAACAGACATCACATAAGCTAAGACGGACTTTACCTAAAATACAGGTATAATCGACACACAGTTACTACAACCAGAAGTTACTTACGTCATTAGTGATATCATTATCCATACTGCTATCACTAAAAAAATTATACATTGAATCCTGCTGCTTTTTCTGAACCGGTGAAGGAGGCATTTTTGATGGATGTTGTTTCTTAGGGGGGTGAATACCAATTTGCTGTAAAATAAATAATGTCATGTCATTTGTCTCTTCGTACTTTTATAAAATTGTTCATTCTAAAACCTTGTGTGCAATATTGCCGACTAATCTTACTTTCCTTCGATATTTTTTTGTCTATAATATGAATATAATGGTTGCAGTTAACATAACTTCTAGTGCTAAATAAAGCAATACTTGTTTTGTTTAATTATGACCTATCTGTGTTTCCTTTTGTTAATAACCTTTTGAAGTAAAATTGGTGTCAATATGACAGCATTATCATCCTGTTCTGCGGCCTCCCTAGGGGGGAGAGTGATCCGACCTGTTACTTCTTTTTGAATATTGTCTATAGTATTCTGCATCGATTTCATATGTTCTTGCAATTTCGCCTGTAATTGAAACAGACACGGGTCAAAAAAAACCACAAAAAACATACAAACAAAAATAAATACACTAACATTGGACAAGGAAATGTGTTAAGAAATGCCTTCAGAAAAAAATCTCAGAACGTTTTACTTACTTTTTCGTTACGCATATCCAATATTATGGTCATTTGCTTCGACAGTTCGTTCTCTTTATCCTGCAACAAACGTTACATAATTAGACTTGACTTTTTTATTGTATACTTCGTGCTGCTTTAGGCTGAAATCCATCAATCACTATGCAAAACAACATTAGATCTTTCTATCTTACCACAAAAATCTACAAATGGAAAAAAAGTTACCGTACCCTAGATGAAATTTCTAGCTGTTCAATTTTCCAAGTCCAAGCTTTTTCCTTCTCGTTCATATTTTCTCTGTCCACTTCCATATCTTTTTTAAGCTTTTCTAAGGAGTTTTCTAATTTGGTCTTAGCATCAGTCACATTCTTCAAGTCTGACATCAATTGATTAATAGTACTCGCTTTACAATCCAGTTCTTTGACTTTAACTTCTATTGCTTTATCTTTCGACTCTAATGTCATCTGTAGTTCATTGATTTTCTTTGTGTCGTCAATCCTGAAAAAAATGTGTTTTTATTTTATTGCAGTCTCTTAGTCAGTTTAATATATATGAAATCGACCAAAGTCTTGCCATACTTTAATTTTTCCAGTAATTTTTCTGTTTCAGCCAGCTTAGTCTCTAAGTTTTGATTTACAGATGTCAATTCTTGATTTTTCTCGGTTTTTAAGCTGGACTCTTCTGTAATGGCTTCGAGATTAGCAACAACTCTGGACTTATCGGCTTCTAGAGCAAAGTTTGCGGCTTTTAAATTTTGGTGTTCGATTTCCGCTTCTCTTAAAAGCTAAAATTAGAAAACAATGAGGTAAACGGAATACAAACAGCCTGTACATGAGATTTGTTTTCACTATCGGTTCTTACCTTTATTTTCTCGTCAACATCCTTTTGGACTTCAGTATTCCTCTCATTCAATATTTCAATTTGCTTTATCAGCTGGTTGCAGTGATTGTTAGTTTCCTATTACAATTTCAAAACGCTGAATACGGATTTTACAATACAATGCAATATTCTTTATTGAACACAAAAAAGGAATGATTTAGATTACAGACATTAACAGGCACGGATGCAACAGGTGGCAATGGGTTTTATAAGTAGAGGTAGTTAGCATTCGAGTTTTTTTCTTTGATAAATATAGAGATGTGATGATTAAACTAACTTTATTTTTTTTACCTCGGAAGTCTTGGCACACTAGCGTTTATCCCCGGTTCAAATATAAAAAAAGCATTTGTCTTCTTTGCTTTTAAGTATAAGTGTATGAGGACATTTTTCTCATGTCGGGGACAAAAAGTTGAGTACAATGTACTATAGCTGGAAAACATTTAGTTACATGCTACAAGTACTGTAATTACCTCGATTTTTTTCTCCGCCTCTTTGAGTTTGTTAGATACTGCAAGCTGCTCCTCCTCTAAAGCGTATATTTTCTCCTGTAATTGATTATTCTGCTCACACGTAGACTTAGTATATTGGTCTTGGTTTTGAAGAGCTTTTTTCAGAGATTCATTGGTATCGGAACATTCTTTCAGGCTGAAACAAAAACAATTGATAAGAACTTGCTAAAAATAGGATCAATCTATACAATTCGTAAGTGCGCAAAACAATACTCTTTTTCTCTTTTAAGGAGTAGATTTTTCATTTCTGCAGATTCATTGCTGTATTCATGTACCAATTTTTTCATATCCATTTGAAGACTGGCTATATTTTCATCTTTCTGTAACAAAAATAATACATTTTATGGACTTAAATGGGTTGGTTTCCTTAAATATATTTAAAAAATGTAAACAAAAATACCTTTTCTAATTCACGTTTGAAATGGTCCAATTTTCTGCTAAAATCATTCAAAGCTACAAATAACTCATCTTTCTGCCCCATAGCAGTGGCTAGCTTGGCTCGAGCATCATTCAACTCTGTTTCAAGGTGTTGCTTAGCAGATGCAAATAGCTGAGACATTTGGTCTTTATGTTCAGTGACAAGTTTTACTGTAAAATATTTGGATTATTTGTTAAATTGTATTTATAGAATAAAATACTAATATTATTATATTAGCACGCTAAGTGTTACCCCTGACTTCAAAAAGTTTTGCTTAACTTTGCGTGTATGAAATACACGTCAAACACTTTTTTTTTAATTAGGAAAAACCGCTAGCATACTAGACCTCTTGTAGTACATCAAGTCTGAACTTACTTTTCTCATGTAAATTTTGGATGAGCTGCTGACTTTTTTCTTCAGCCTGGACCTGCTGGTCTTTAATGTCTCTAACGAGCTGGCCAGATTTGTTGTAGGCCTCGGCTAGTGTTCCTTGATCGGCCTGACAACGGGATAGGCTCGCCTTCAGTCGCTCACTGTATTCTTCCAAAACGTCACAAATTTCTCGTGTACTGCTTAACCTTTATGACAAATATGCAACAAATTTATGTTATTTGAAACTATTCACAAAAAAAACAATCTCGCAACAATTATACGTATTCTTTATGTGTTTATGTTTCATTATTAATTAAAGGCGTTAATTCGCGAAGATTTACTATACCGATGATCTGAAACCTATAATAAAAATAAATCCATTAAAAGGTTGCCGATCTATGTATGAATAACAGTTCAGAACAGTTCCTATTAAAGTTAGTTTGAGCAACAGAAAATAAATGTTATCAATACTATTAAAATAAAAAGGAAAGATTTGGTGGGTAGCTAATTTGTTTAGAATAGGTAAAGATATTTAAGCGGTTACTTACTTGTTTAGGGTTTCTGGTCGAAGCCTCAACTCATCCTGATATTGTCCGGAAATGGCTTCATGCTGCATTTGGACTTCCACCATGTTTTGCTGTAAACGCTCATGGTTGTTTTCAAGTTGGCGCAATTTCTCTTTCAAATCCCAATATGCAGTATCTTGAGCTACCTGTTTAGAAATTAGTTAGGAAACATTTTGTATTTTAAAATAGCACCAAAAAAACCATTGTTCGAATATTAGTTGGTCTGAATCCGAATATTTGCACGCTTTACCTTAAGTTTTATTATATTTGCAGTTTCTTTCGTAACTTTGTCGCGTAGTTTTTCAGCTTCAGCATTAATTCTTCTTCTGTTTGCAACCTTTTCAATATCAGCGATATTCATTTTCGATTATTTTCAAGAAAATTAAACCAAAAATTGTTAACGATCACCGCGTGCGTAACAAGCACAGCACCACCAGACCAGACCAGCAGACTTTTATTTCGTGAGTGCAAATTGGCGGGAAATTTGGGAAACCTTTTTTTGACGAAATCTGAACAAAAGCAGATTATGGTTTCAGCCAGTGTTCTCTGTCTATTCAATATTTTACTAATGACAGCAATGTTCTTGCATTTACATAATTTTATAGGTAGATTATTTTATGTCCCAATTAAGTTTTAATTTAGTTAGTTTTTAACCGACTTCAAAAAGGAGGAGGTTCTCAATTCGACCTAATTTTTTTTTTTTTTTTTTTTTTTTTTTTTTTTTTTTGTGTGTATGTTACTCGATAACTCGAAAACCCGTGGACCGATTTTCAAAATTTTTTTTTCAATCGAAAGGGTATAACTCGAAATTGGTCCCATTTGCACGACACCAGGATCTGATGGTGGAATCTTGGAGAAATCGAGGGAACTCTTCAAATTTTGTATGGAGATGTACGGCGTTTTCGGTAATTTGTTGATGAAGTCAAGATTTTACATTCAGTAAACAGAATACTTTCAAAATATTGCTAACTAGTTGTGCCCGCGACTCCGTCCGCGTGGAATAGTGACAAATTTCCCCCGTTTTTCCTACATTTTCCACTGTTTCTTCGGTCCTATTGGTCGCAGCGTGATGTTATATAGCTTAAAGCCTTCCTTGATAAATGGTCTATCCAACACAATAAATATTTTTCAATTCGCACCAGTAGTTTCTGAGATTAGCGCGTTCAAACAAACAAACAAACTCTTCAGCTTTATTATATTAGTATAGATTTGAAGTCGGTTTTTTTTTGTTTAAAATTATTGTTGTTAATGTTCTTTAGCATCCTATTATAGCCAGTAAGGAAATATCAAATTATCAAAATATTGACGTTTAAAATTTTTGTACGTGGCAACATTAAGCTGTACTGTCAATCGGCCCAAAGTCAGTCGGAAAAATAAAAGGTAGGATTTTATTTTGAAATCGCCTAAGAATTGCTATAGTTAGCCAGATATTACTCTTTAATTAACTCAACCTTACAGTGTAAATAGTTTTAACATGACACGAATAATTTTCAATTTAGTTATGTAACAACGGTTTGAGGTTAAGTTCGTATATTTCAGATGCTGACCTCTTCCCTTTTCGGTGGCCTGCGGGCAGTACGATCCTCCGTCATCATCACCAGGAACGTGGCAGCGGCTTCGAAGGCTTCTGACCCCATCCAGCAGCTGTTCCTTGACAAAATCAGGGAATACAAACAGAAGAGCGCGTAAGGATTTTTCTTATCCTTTTACTTGATGTGACTTTGCAAACTTGATTTTCGAAAACAAAGTTGTCCGAAGTATTACTTTAAATTATTTACACACAACTGGCTGAACATAATGAAGATTTTGCAACCATTATGCAAAATTATCATGTTAGTGAAAGAATCACGGATTGAAAGCAAAATTATGATAATGTCTTCAACATCTGTCTATTCACCCAGTGCTAATAGAAGATTTTTAAATGATGCGTAAATAAACCCATTTCAGTTATCACCAAAGGTAACTTAAAGCTTTTTAAACCAAGAGAGTTGTTGCCAGTTAGTATGATAGAAAATACTTAAGTCTGACCTATGTTAAGTGTTTATTGTATTGAAGTAGAAGGCACATTTAAGTAGAATAGAATATTGTTCATTTAATTCTGTCTAATATGTCAGTTTTTATGGACTTCACTGTAAGATAGTCTTGTAAGAGCTAAAGTCCTTGACATCAAACTTAGCAAAATTATTTGTAGTGGGTGTAAGTTCGCGCATTGCTTACACCTGAAAAAATATGCACGAGGTTACCCCTACTACTAAAAATCTTGCCAAGTTATGTTCCAGTAATTTTAGAAACTGTAAAATAGTAAGTAACAGACTTAGATTGGTACTTTCACGTTATTTCAGTGGCGGCAAACTCGTTGAAGCAAGCCCTGCTATCGAGAAGGAACTGAAAACCGAATTGGAGAAGTTGGAGAAGCAATATGGCGGTGGCTCCGGAGTCGACATGACTGCATTCCCCTCATTCAAATTTGATGAACCCAAGCTGGACCCCATTGACGAGCAGGCGCCGGCCAAGAAGAAGTGAATAAATTAACTTGTAGCCAATATTATAGTTATTTAATGAGCAACTAAATCACTGAAATGTGTAAGCAGGTAATATAAAATTCAATAAAACATTGAAAACCATTGTGTTTTTGTCAATAAATTGAAAAGGTTGTTGAAAATGTTTTGTCACTTTTTCTTTTACTTTTCTTTTTGTATAGAAAATAATATATGGCAACATAATGTGGGATGTATAAATACTAGACAGTAGTTCCCTTATGATTCATTCACGTATGGTTAGTTGCAAACTTGTGAAAATCTGTGACATTTCTTTTTGCAATTTGTTCCGTAACTTCATTGTACATAATAATATTATGTATATTCTAAAGAATACAAGAATTATCAACAAAGTTGTCTCTTAGGGCTAGTTGTGGTGTAGAGCTACAGTCAAAGACAGCCGGACACGGCCAAAGTGCCAGAATGTAGATAATGCCATCTCAAATTAGATGGTGACATAAACAGGCTTGGCATGAAAATATAATTTAGTACAAGGGCCAATCAACTATTTTGTGTTGTTATTCTGTCCCGTAAGTCAGGGGACAACTGTGATAGAGTTGCTTAGAAAAAGGTTGTAATTTAGGTCCCGTTCTATGCTCAAGAGATTCGCCATAAAGAAATGCGTACAACGTTAAAAAAAAATCTTAACTTATAGCGTATTACATTCTAGAAAATCACAATTTTATTCGGTTAGTCAGGAGACGTAACTATGGCAACCAGGGACATAAAATAGTTGATCGACCCACAAACATAACACATATGTAGATCATGCTTGTATTCCCTAATGGGGTAGGCAGAGCGCACGAAACGCTACATAGACAAAATCATGACCATTTCACGTTTCGTGGCCACTTAGCATATTTTTAGGTTTTGAGTTGGCAGATGTAATGGTGACAGGTGTTAGCCTGTCGCCTAAAATATCCTCTTACGACATCTGAGTGAGTTTCAAAAAAATTGTACATAAATTAAGGGTTAATAAAAACAAAATCACGGTCGCGTCTTTTGTGTAACGAAAATTACCTATACAAAATGTATGGGTAATTGTCGTTACACAAAAGAATCAATTAACTTTTGTTTTTATTAAAGCCCTTAACTATGTACAATTTTTTTGAAACTCACTCATCTACGGAAGAAACAGAGAGATGTTATTTTATACCCGACATCACACGGAAATTGAAATTTAGTATTGAAATAATTCACTCTTACCCGCTTATCGCTTTTCCGTTGGACAGATTAAAATCTCGCCAAGTTTATTGCTGACCATATGCTTGAAACTGAAAATGAAACTTAACATTAGGATGGCTACGTTTTTCAACAGCGCCTTTACAAATTAAATAGCAAAGTTACAAGGGTGAAAAAAGGCAAAGTACAAAAGAAATAATTTGTTTACGATGCGTACGAATTGGCTTGAAACCGAAACAAAGTAATTTTGGTAATAAGTAATTGTATATTGCAACGCCTACCTTTAAAATTATCGCCTCATAATATGACACTCACACATAGTCAGATAAAATGGATACCTAACCTACATTCATGTCTTACTATCGTAATTAGCTCGTCGTGTTTCAAGCCTATTCGTAAATTCGTAACTATGCCGTGGCGCATTGCTCCCGATAATGGGTCACGAATTGGCCTGAAACATACCTCGCTAATTTAGAAAGACTTGATCGTAACCGTTTTATTTCACCACCTTCTCAAGTCACGTCATCCTCATTTTACACGCAGTTACCTATGTCGTGTCTTTACCATACATCCGTTAAACGTACAAATTCAAGCAGGACCAACTTCAAGTCTCCTAAAAATCTGTAGTGGCTAGTTATTGAGCGATGGCATACGCATTGCGTATTGCGTATGCTGTGGCGCTGCCCGCAGCGGCTACGACGACGAGAAGAAATCCTTAGTGAGAACACTTTTCTACGCCAGTGTACGTGTACGAGGATGCTGGGGGGTACAACTAGCGATAAAAATGATAGTTTTCAAAATAAAGTGTTGATATGACGTTATCGTTCTATTTATTCCAGTTCTTCTACTTTCTTTGGGAATTACCTAGTTATGTGTGTTTCGTAAAGTCAATGCAATGTGTAATTATGAAGAAGGTTTTTTTACTTGCTGCTTAAAGCATACCTTTTTCTAAGTTGCTTCTTGCGATATCCACGAAATACATGGAGAGGTGTTATTTTAAACACCTTAGCTACGATATAACAATAAAATAAGGATTGATGAACTATCACGAGTGTGGTGTGATCCATTTTAGATCTTAATATCACGAAAAAATCTACAGTACTTATAACTACTTAGTAAAGGGTATTTAGGTATGTACCTACTTAATTAAGTAAAATACTGAAAGACGACATCGAGTTTCAGTTTCATCGACAAAGTCGCAAACTTACAAAAATACTGTACCCCTTTAATCCAGGACGACCATTACTTCATAATGAAGTAACACATCAATCCAGCCATAATAGGAACTAAAGGAAAAACCTGTACATTTCTACAACTGCTATCTCAGTTTCCATCTTAGCGCTCAATGTTATTCGCCACGCCGCTCGCCGCCGGCAGCTCGCGAGTCCGCTGCGCGCTTTGGGCCAGAGCGGCCGCGTGCACACGAGCCCTAAAAAACATGGCAGCCAGTTTCGTTGGCTCCACAAAAAGCTTCCCTTTTTCCTTCGACACAGATGTCGAGGAAGAGGAACCAGGACGCAGCACCCCTCACCTCAACAAACGCACAGGTATTTTACGCAGTTGTGATTCACTCGAGACCTGCCTCTTTGTTTACTTGCGTTCTTTTCAGACCCTAACGAATATGCTACACGGTCGCGTAGTTACCGGCTGTTGCTGTCGGTGGATGAATTGAATAAGATAATAAGTACGAAGTGCAAATTGCCGTATTCTGTGCTAACAGCTACTGTTAGGTCATTGTTATTGTGTTTACACTAAGTTTTAGACTAAACAGATGTTGCTCGTGTTTTATTCAGACATGTAAATGTAGGTGAGTTGGTGCACGAAGTTTTGATAACATAAACAGACTTGATTTCCTTGTAAAGTACGAACGTTGATGTACTTTTAACATTTAATGTTCGTGCTCCACATTGTAAACTTAATGTAGCTAATTGATTACATTCGTTTAGAATTCACATGCCATAGCAATGCTACGATTTTTAAAATGCGTATTATTGATTGACATGGTGTTAAACTAGCTATTTTTAGCTATCATTTAATTTTGAGCCCTTTCGTACGGACTTTGTCGGGCTGTTAATTCTAATTGTCCTACTTGCATGAACACAACATCGTATCTCAATAAACAGCCGTCGTGACTAACTGCCGTGTCCTATTCGTGCGTTCATTTTACACGAGTGTATGTGCCTAATGTAACTGGAAGCCAAAACGCGAATGACACCAATTTAAACCGCATCGCGTTTAGCGTCGTCGAAGCACTTCCACCCGACACCCCGTATTATCCTGCCGATTCTCGTTTACCCTTTTCCGCAGGGGCATGTTAGGGTGTCCTAGTGTCCGCAACATGGCCGGGTAGGGGGATCGATACAGTATCAGCTGACTGGGGCGCCGAGTGGGCTCCCGCATAGCTACATAGCGACTGGCTGGCTAGGTATCTCGGGAGCCGTAGGTCCTTGACGCTTAGTTTGGGAGAGTAATGTACTGCGGCTAACGTCCAATTGGGGATCAATCGAGCAACGCTGATTTCTCAAGTCTGCTTCAGTACTAGGTTTTGTTGTTGTACTGTACTTCAACATACTCAATATAGTCTTTCTGTTTTGTCGGTGTCAATAATCAAGTTTCCACTCTGACTCTCAAAGGTTGGCTGTAAGAGAACCCTTAAGGGATAAGTCCGCCTTTGTACTTCGACATTTCATTTGTATATGAGTTTTTTGTAAGTATTTCGTGTTTATTTTTCTATTGTACAATTTATTGTTTACTTACTTACTTAGTTACCTACATACCTACGCTGCAAATAAAGTCAAGTACAGTACCGGGTGAAATAAAACTGGTGATACAAAATTGGTGGCTCTAACTCAGTTAATGCCACGCTGCATAATATTATAGTATTAGATCATTCGTTAAACTTAGCCAGATAAAATTTTAGATATCGAAACTAAGGCGGAACGAAATCACAATCGCAATGTATGGCCACCTCAAAATTAATAAGCCTAATATACACATAATACATGAGTTACAGCATTCCGTTGTCCAGCATTAGCTGAGTAAGAAACACCTATTTTATATTGCCATTTTGAATTCACCCTGTAGTCGTAACTAGCTATTGCCCGCGACTCTGTTTGTGTAGAATTCGCTTATCGCTATATCCGCTTTCCGCTCCTCAAATATCAGTAAGTGAAACTGATTTCTGCGTATGTACTGAAAAACCCTTTGACACACATAATTTCCAAAATGATATGTTTATAGAATTGTGACTATTCAATAGTCTATGTCATTTCTCAACAATCAAACTGTAGCGGCCCTAGCGCCACCTATCGTTCAGTAGTACAACTTTTTTTTACAAATGTCATCAACAACATGGCGCTAACGAAGTTTTGGAAGTTTTGCATAAATTTAACTTTCAACTTTTTCTCTATGGACTTCGGTCCCCAGGCATATGTGTAGTATCTGGCTAAAGAGAGTTCTCTAGACTAGAGTCTAGTGTCCGACCGAAGGTACAATTTTGGCCGAAGCCGAAGCCGAAGCCGATTGATCGGCTTTCATCAAAACCTTCGGCCGAAGCCGAAGCCGAAGCCGAAGGTGTGTTGACCCCATGTTGACCCTAAGAAATACGAGAATTTGCTAATAGTACAAAAAATACGGAAGTAAATTATGCGCAGTTTTCGTTTCTAAATCAAGTGTGACTATGTTGTTATGTTATAAATGTGTTGTCAGTAATTTATATAATTAACTGCAAGTAATGCGATCGGGCCGGCGAACTCGCTCTGGCATCGTTTGTTCAATTTCAAATCTCGATTTGCAAACCTTCGGCTTCGGCCAAAGCTTCGGCCAAATTTTGGCCGAAGCCGAAGGTTTGGCCGAAGGTGGTTTTTTTGGCCGAAGGTGGCCGAAGCCGAAGCCGAAGCCGAAGCTTCGGTCGGACACTACTAGAGTCCTTCCCACACAACTAAAAGTACACGTTGGAATCGGTACATCGTTAAAAGAACAAAGAGACAGATTAACTTACCTTCGCATTTACAATATTTTGGAACAACTATTACTCATGGCATTCTGTAGCAACGGCGATACGAGAAACGTGACCACATAAAATATCTCGTTCTATTCAACGAAATAAGAAAATTCTAAGCACTTGGCGTTATCAGGCGTTTAATCTAATCTAGGATTAGGAGTGTGCGGAAATTGTGACGGACAGACAACATGGAAACCTGTCACTGTTTAAAAATAGATAAAAACTGAATGATAAGCGAATTTACAAAGACAACGTACCGGCTACCTGAGATAGATCATTAAAGAAAAAGGAACCGACTTCAAATTAGCAATATCCTGAAAGCAGTCATAGCTTTATAGAACGTTAAAGAATTCTGTATTCAATTAGATCAAGATCATTAATATTTGTTGAACTTATGTAACGCTGGCCATCGGCACAGTTTAAAATGTAGTAGAATAACGTCACTGTCTTTTCTACTTCACTCCTGTTTTGTCATAATTTCTTGAGAATGTGTTTTTGATAGCCCATATTTTTACGAATATATTTATTTAATTACACGTTTCCGTTCTTCCATTTATCTTAACCTTCAATAATATTAGATAAGTACATAAATACCATTAAAATGTAGGTACTACATTTAGAACCCGAACTCATCTATAGTGCAAAAATAATAGTGCTTAGGCACTGTGACGAATACCCATGCAAATTGATTAATTTTGTGTTTTCAAACCAGAACGTAATAAATTACTATCTTCATAGATGCAACCTGGAAAAATCCTGCCTGGTGTTAGACATTTAAAAGACAGTTACACTGAGTCGCCTTACTAATGTGTTCACCGCAAGTGTTCCAAACTATTTCGATCACCAAACGTCGCTTTTACACTAGACTGTCCGATACGACCAATTTCGCCTAGTCAGCTGTGACAGTCGTCGCCTGACGCATGCGACCGACTACAGTGTCCTTTAGACCCTGTCCAGAAGGAGCGAATACGCCGCGATTTTGAACGCGTGACTATTCATTGCTGCATTTGTCACGGTTAATGAAACTACGACGCATCGTGAGTAAAGCCCGTCACACATTAAGCAGATACGGTAAGATATCTGTTACAGGACATATATCTGTCAATATCGCTCCCTATACAATTTCAATGAGCTACCACACACTGCGCAGATTTACCGTCAGGTATCTTTTGACACCGACATATGGAAAAATGGCATTTATACGCAGATAAAATATTATCGTATATGCGTAGTCTGTGACGGGCTGAAGCAATGTACTCCAATACGCGGCCAACTCGCGCGTACTTCTGGACTGGGTCTTACACTGTTGCGATCGCCGCATGCTGTATACGGTGAACTACTAAATGTAATTGCCGCCTTATGTTCACAGGAAACTGGAATACATACATGCCTGTATTTCCATGTATGAAACTGGAATACGAGTGGAAATCCGAATCATCGTATTGTCTGATATCGTGGCCTTGCTTGATGTAGATTACATACCAATTTGCTTATCTTTTTACGTTCTTTGAATATTTAGCATTCAAAGAAGTTAATCTTTTATCTTATCTTATTGCCATAGGCAGATAGGCAGTATTTGTTTTGGCCTTAACCCTGTCTGTTTATCTGATGATTCTGAAACTTGCATGAACGAGTAAGGTGACCGAGGTTAGGTGCTGATTTAGTCTCGGCAAGTTAGATGGCAAGATTTTTTGTAGCAAGGGTAAGGTCGCTTTTACTTTTATTGCTTTTACTTGGAAAAAATGGCAAGAAATAGTTAGAAGTGGTAGAAACATTATACATCATTATTGGTCCTTCGAACCCGGAATGTACAATCAATGATTTATATGCAAATAATGCAAATACTTAAGTATCTAGTTAATTCTTTACTCCTAAAAATACCCCTAGTAAGACTTAGTGGCTAACGTTAAATAATCGTCGTTTTGTGTGTGTGACTTTTTTACATGTTTCGCTTAGGTACCCCATTTGTTTGTATCTATGAATAGACTTAAAGCAGGTAAGAACATTCGCAAGTCTCGTCTGGCATAATTGCCACAGGTGTATTTAATCTTTATCATCATCCTAATACTGTATAATGTACTATAGTTTAGCGGCAGTTTTACCGCGCAAGGGCATTGAACTGCAAAACATTAGGCAGACGTCGCCGTCGGGGCAGCAATACGTGACTGCGCGACCCCCAAGAATGTCATAAATTGGTCTCATTACATATGTACCACCGGGTAGGTACATACATAACATAATATACAATCTAGGTTTGTTACAAAAAGCTAGTTTCCGATTTCGAGATTATGATAATATTGTATTGTACATGAAGTACTATATTTACAAATGCTGTCAACGTCTTTCAACATAATGAGATTAAAATATAAGTCTTGAAATTAGTCCACTCGTGAGTAAAAGCCGGTAACAGTACCTAAGTATATTGCGGTTTAGAGCTAATTTTTCAATCACCAGATAAAACATATCTGTCTGATAAATGTTGACTGTCACTTTTCTTTTATATGACGCGAAAAAAGGACAGCAATAATTTTAACTGACAGATAAATTTATCTGGTGATTGAAAAATCGGCCCTCAATGAACAAAACTTCAATTTAACACAGGAATCCAAAGAAACTCGAAAGCATTATTGCAATAACACTTATTAAGGAAGTAACTGTTTGTTTTAATGATCTTATATCACCATTTGCGGTGATGCTTTGAGTTTACGTAAAAATGTGCCCGTGTGGTGCCGGGTTAGAATAGCACCTCCCCCTTTCTTCCCGTGGGTGTCGTAAGAGTCGACTCTGGGAAAGGGTTAGTGTATTGTGGGCGATGGGCTAGCAATCTGTCACCGCAATATCACGTTTAACCATCTGGTTACCCTGAATTTGCTAGACGTGGCACTGGATTTTTGAATCCATGTGCTCTGCCTACCCCTCATGGGAATACAGGCGTGAGAATATGCATGTGTCAGGATTAAACCGTTAAAAAATGGAGTAGATATATCTAACAGTGAAGTTCCGTTCCGAGACAAAATTATATTGTCGTTTTGTTAAATCAGCCCAAAGCCAACATATTAGGTGCCTAATCTACTGCATTCTCGTTAGTAAATAGGTATGTACTGAAGTATTATTAGTACTTAACTATTTAGTAATCTGTGGTAAGTATTATTTATATCATAGGCAAGTAGGCAACGCCTTTCGCTTGGAGGTGACAAATAGACCATTTTTTCCAGCGTTCACGTCCGCCTGGAGACCACCGCCCTTGAGTTATTTGCGTCTATTTGCTCGCTATTTCTTGGCCTAATCTCCCTTTTATCAGATTCAATATTTCGCGTGAATGTTATTGATTTATTGATAAACAAGCTATTAATAGACTTCTCAAGCTCCGCCCTCAGTGGGCCCCTTTTCACGAATGTTAAGTGTCAATTAAGGGTATTTTGTTACGTTTTTTAGTACTTTAGTAAATACTTAACTTTCTATCGAACACGCGTCTGAATTTTCGAGAATAGGTGTAGTTTAACAAAGTGAAGATAGTGAAATAACGGATCTACTCACGTTTTTATACCGAAATTAGCTCGACATGTTTCGGGTAGATCCGTGACCCATCATCTGCGCCACGGCAGCGGATAGACGCGCACTAAACATGTCAAGCTAATCTCGGTCTAAAAAACGCGAGTGAGTCGCTCACGGTAGTTTTATGTTTAATTAAAATGAAGATATTTTGCGTTTATTTGAATGATTCGTGAATAAAAGATTCATTTTACTTATTTAGCCGTCCTGTAGGTAAATGAATTGGCGTATATGCATGGTTACATTGGTTACATGCAGTGAGCCCACGCTTGTTATGACGCACTCCTTAAATCTTCCTAATCCGCCAACAATACCGTGGTAACAAGTATTGTAAATCGCGTTAATCTTCCTCAAACAACAGAGAGAGATAGATCTTCCGTGACGCCGCCATGACTAGAATTGTGCTAAATACAAAAGCGTGTCGTGTCTCTGCGCCGTGCCAGCGCGCTCAGTCGCCGACCAAACATTCGTACAATAACATCCCGCGTTAAAATAAAGACAAAAGTGAAAAAGTGAAGTTTGAGGTTAGTTTTTTTGCCGCGTTTTTGCGATGCGAGTTTCCCGCGTGACGCTTCTGGAACGTTCCGTTCCACAGATTAATAATCCAGCAGGCGTTTGGTGTTTATTCGCAGTACAAACTGCAAACTGCTATAAACACGTGATTAATAATTTAATAAATAATAATTATGTCAGATGCAGTGTCCAAATGTGTAGCAAAACCGATGTGCATGCCCTAGTTTTGATAGGTTCATAAATAGACAAGGCCAGGTATTGGCTGGAGGCAATTACAGTCAAGTCAACGAGTAAGTCACGTGCTTTTATCGATCCACATTACTGCTATAGGTAACAATATCGCTTTATTTTATGGCCAGACCGTCTGTGAAGTTGAGTAGGCACTTTACTGTCCTACCAGAAGATTATTAAAATGTGTATTTAGTCTTTATAGTTGCTAACGTCTCGTCTCTGCAGCGCAATAAGAAACTATAAAGTCTGTACATTTACGTGAATAAACTCTCCCGGGATAAACGATATTGCTATTCTTCAGCAAGGTCATGAGTTTCTGAACAAACATTCTGCAGTAATTGAAATTGTGTTGCACTTTGGAAATTGTTTTCTTTGAGCGTACCTATTGCGTTGATGGAAGCCGGGCTTCTTTCATTCTATCATTATATTCGATAAACAAGCTTTTGAAGGGCACTTCGATAGATTTAATTAAACATTGGACCGTTGCCTGTTGTTTGTGAAATGCATTGGTTGACTTTTCATAGTAACAATGTTTTTGTTTAGGTACGTTGGAAATGTTGAAGGCAGCATCGTGCAATTTCATAGATTGCCTTGTCAATACCGACACCGTCCCCAAATTGATGTATTTTATTGGTTTCTTTAAAAAAAATACAGTGTTTCAATTTCGTGAGGTGAAATTTTTGCAGAAGTTACATAGCGCGTGCATTAGGAGACTATAAGTATACTTAATTTTTTTAACAAAAGTTTCCGACATTGGACCGTCAACTTGATGCAATATTCTGACTGCATGCCAGTATTGACTGCTTGAAATTGGTGCATCGTAAACCAGTATCTACCTAGTTGTCAACCAACACGAATCAGACGTCGGGGATATCATGTATAATAGGTACTTCTGAATAAAATTTGTGATGCACCGTAGTGCATCATCATATCGAAACTGTAGATATATATCACAATTCGAATTCTTCATCTTTCATGTTACGCGTCTCCTGAGAAAAAAATAAATTATTAAGTAGGTACGTATGTATAATCCAATCCCATTGATGTTCCCAAATGCACGGCGTATGCATACAAACCTTGACTAAGTATCTATTTCACGTTTAAAATCAGACGAAAGAGTTAATAATACATACTGATAGCTGTTGCTAGCTAGAACTCTACAGCATACCTAATCCAGACAGAAACGGAAAGATCTGATTCTAATCAGACACCACACAGAGATATTCGACGATCATTATTCAGAGAAAAATATTATCTTGAAAAACTCTCCTCCCAAATTAGCGATTAATCACCGCCGTGACCGCTCAAAAGAGTATTTCAATCACAAAGAGCAGTGAATGGTCGCAGTGACTTACTCGCAGTTCGCGGAATAAAAATATTGGCCGGATCTTTGACTGCGGACAGCGGAGCCGTGGGCGGCGGCGCCCGCGCCCGGAATAGCCCGTGAGTGTACAAATTGCAACATTTTGGCAGTTTCCCTCACGCGTGCCAAATAGAGAAAGACAATTTCATCTAGGCATAATTTGGAGTCAAAACTGACGAGCGTGTGTGAAGAGATTGATTAATATAGATGAACCAAATGTGGTATAAATAGGATTGTAGGAACAGGAACACAGCAATCTGCTTATATCTGTGGGAAAGAGGCGTGATGGTATGTACTTATATGTCCTCTATGGACTCTAGGATTTGTAGGTTATTCCTTATATTCATCTTGCATTCGTCCACCTAGCAACTCCAGATTGCGGTAGCTAAATATTTTCCAAAGTTCACAGGACGGTCAAGTGCAAAAATAAGTATCGATACCAACTACTCAAAAGTGTCACATCTTTATTACTCGTATGTTACTTACGGTGTCGCGATTAACATAACGCATCTCTTAAAAAAAGGGACGAAGGAAATGGATAAAGTAATATACATATCTAGTTAAAGCGATATGCACATGCACATGTGCCTAACATCTACCTAATTATAATAGTCACATCATTTGGAAAAGAACTGAAATTCCTGAAATTCCTCAATAAGGTTTATTTACCGTTTACCACAGTATTCGAATCTATACCCTTTTGGTAGCATAGGTATTTCCGTGTTATGATCGTAGCAGGCGTCGGGTCGTTGTCGCTGCGGTTTGGAAGTGCGGTCGCTATTCAGAGCAAGGTCGGAGTTTGACCAAAACGATCCGCACGTATTTTTACTTTTTATGCCGACATGTGAGTCACCGTGACTTCTGGAAGGTTATTTCATTATGTATTTGGTATTTTTTATCTGTGTCGACTCTACATCCTAGGCATTATAATATTATTATAATTCTCCTAGCTACTACGTTCAGATTCAGACCGGTATACTATACAAGTAGCATGGTAACATGGTACAGTCGAGTTCATAAATATATGAGCAAAACTGAGGGTTCAAAAATATCGGTACACCTTTATGACATTGACAATAAGGTGCAAAAGTTTACATATTTGGCATTTGTCTGCTCATATATTTATGAACTCGATTGTAGCATTGTTTATGTTTACATTTCCAATCGTCTTGAAAACACGGTAATTGATAGAAGAAAACAAATTAAGTTTTCAAATTTGGAACACGCGGTTGGTGCAGCTGGCCGTGCAAGCCTGTTGACGCCATGTTGACGGTGATGCGCAATTGCTCGTGGAATTGTTTTGGCGCCATTGTAGCCGTTCTTTGCACTTCGTATCAATGTTATTTGTAAGTATTTGAATGTTTATCAGAATTATTTATGAATGTAAATAAAGTCACTAGTGTTATTTATGAAATTCGCCTTAAGGTAGGCGTCCACAGGTCCGCATCACACGCATCGGACGCATCGCATTCAATCAGATATATGGCGAACGCGAAGTGCGATGCGTACGATGCGGACAGGTGGACGCACTTGTATGCTTGGACCAAGTAAATAAGGACTTAGTACTGGCCACTAAAGGCCGTTCCAAGACCAGTACCATTAGCAGAGATGCGCGTGTCTCTTTCTAATTGGGTGACAATGAGATTTTTGCAATATGGGACATTCAATGTCGTAATCTTACATACATCACGCTTAAATTCCCAGATAGGTTGGTTAGAGTATTTTTATGCACATTTAAAAGTTAAATTTGATCATCTACAAGCGTATAAATCTTATTTACTTCAATCATATATACGATTTTATTTTAGTGACGTTAACGAAATTGACACATTGAAAAGGTTTGGCATTTAATTGAAGTAATCTAGTCTGTAGTAGTTTTACTTAAGTCCCATAATGCAAAAATTCATGGTCAATGTAAGGATTATGGCGACTTAAGGGGTTACCATTACAAAAAAGTAGACTTGATAGTGAATATGTTGTCTATTAAATTAAGTGTATATTAAAATGAAATAAATTAATGCGATTCTAATTCTTTGACACAAAACCGTTAAAATAAAATTATTGTACGAATTTTTCAGGTAAGTTTCTTGAGCGATGTTTTTTTTTTTGACGTAAAGATTTTTTTAAGCTGGCAAGAATGACAAGAGGAGTGAGCGAGACGATCTGCTCCCTTGTTGCAGGCTCACCTGTCCTCAACTTGCCTCTATGTAGGGTTTCACGGAAAAATGATTCTATAGCTTTCTGATATGGTTTATATTAATAAACGAACATTTCCCAAGTGCGCTATCATGTTAAGGGCCGATAGGACCTTCTTACATCAATGCTTGTATGAGTTTCTATACGAAGAATACTACAATCCGTTGCGTGCGATACGTCCGATGCGTACGATACCGACAAGTGGACGCTTAGCTTTTAACGTCACTTAATAGTATGTAGCAGCCATATAATTAAACTTTACTTTGATTAGCTCCATCCTTAGCTTAAAGATATTTCGGCATGTGGCGAAAGCCAAAAACGTTGCCTGCACCCTGCAGCTCTTACTGCAGCTACAACAATGTTTTTACATTTACTCCATCGATCTCTAAAAATTGTACTGAAAGGAAGATCTGGAATAAGATTAAGACCCACCGAATGGAAATTTAAATACGAGTGCGCAACGTTTTAGAAATAGCCTCGATATTTTCAACGAGCGCAGATTTATTTATAGCTTAATCTGTTAATCAGTCGCCGCATTGATGTAAGAAGGTCCTATCGGCCCTTGTCGCCGACGCTTCAAGATTGATTTCCTCTTCGACTCCTTCAAAAATACGTTCCTTTTTTACTCTGAAAACTTTTTATCCGTATTGGAAATGTCAAATCAACAAGCAACCTGTCACTGTTAGATATAAATATTTCTTAATTTAAATCTACAAAATACGCTACGACATGTAAAATATGGTTTTGTTTATGTACTTAATAGCGTTTCGTATGTTCAGTCTACACCATTTCTGTGTATGAAATATAGAAATTAATGTTGTAAAGTGTAAGGTAAACGTCCCATTGTTCGACGATATACTAGTGTATGGCATGAGCACTCAGTTGTCAGTGACATGACCTGAATTTGAATGAAGAAAAATCCTATTAGATAATTTATCGCATACATTGCATATTATATTATATTGGCATGGGCACTTTATTAAAGCGCTTTGCTTGACAAAGGAAATCATTATTACTTACGTCTATTGCAACAACTTTCTCTGATTGCAAATTTAGTACTATCAGAGGACTACGGACTCTTTAACGTTTGTGACTGGAAAATCCACAAAATAGCATGTTCACATACAACCATGTCATATAGATAAAGCACTTGGCAACACAATAAAATCTTACCACGAAGATGAGATGAAGTACTTACCCTTACCAGGTACCCCGCCAACACGACTTAGCGACTGATTTTGTTAACCATATTACATTGCCTGCTTTACTAGCGAAACTTTATGCGTATAGGTTTCAAATGAGCAATGAACGAGGAAATGGCTTTTGTCGTTTGGCTGATCGAGCAATCGAGGCCACGCCGTCTCGATATAATCAATGCGTCTCGCTTTTGTAGCCAAGACGTTTTGACAGAAAGACTGATTCATGGAGCTATTTTCGAAGAACACTACTTAACTGTGAATGCAATACAACGCTGCATAATTCATTTCACGCGGTTATTTACTGAGCAATAAAATTATAGAGTGAAATTTCCGTGTGGTCACGGATTTAGAATAACACCTGCTCATTTCTTCCGTGGATGTCACACGGGGCGACTAAGGATATAGGTTTAGGTGACAGCATAGCAACCTGTTACTATTTATGTCTTTTAACAATGTTTCAACCTAAGGTTATGTTAAAAGTAGCTACGGAGCGTCATAAATTTGCCTATGTAGTGTTTTTTGCTCTACCTATCTCATCTGATTTGACGGGTAGTAAGTTTATATAAAAAAAGATTGCTTTAGCTAAACATTCTAACATGTTTACGTGTCAATATGTTATATCACTCAGCGGGAAACTTATCCGCCCACCATCTTTAAATATATGAGATTTAGTTAAAGTATTTATAATAGGTAAAATAAATAATAGTTCGTAAAGGGTAAACATATAAAATTTTACTAGAAACTTGATTTGGTGCGCGAGTCCAACACACAGTGCCCGGATTTTTTCTATAGCAACACACTTAACTTTTATCAGTCTGAAATATCTTGTTGTTCATTTGTTCGTCGTAACTTCGCAACAGTTTGCGGAATCTCCGACGCGAAGTTGGTCCTCGAAGGTACTTCGCTATCTTCAAGTTGTTATCATCATCAATCACTATACATGATTATACTGTTAACAAGCGATCATATACAGCATGATCTTGATATTTTTCCATTTAGAAAGAAAACAGGAATATAATATTTCAAACTCATATTTTAGCACATAGTGGGACTTAATCATGATATTTTTTAATACGATTTTAATTACTTTGAGCTATCGGCCGCATTTCAGTGATCGTGGTCACGATTAAACAGTAACCGCCGAAACGTCGAGGTAATTAAAACGACATCAAAATGACGTGATTAAATCCCGCTAAGTGATTAACTAAAGCGTAGGGATACTAAACCAGGTAGATGTACAGTCAAAGAAATTGATACCTGGGCCTCTTTTAAATTTTTTATAATGAGCTTCATGTTGTTTTGATTAGTAGATAGTATGGTATGTCACAGTGATATTTCATTTCTTATAAGAAGGTACAAAGTGGCACGGTGATCAGATTCTTTGACTGTACCTAAGTCACAGAATAGTACGATTAAGTACTATGTACAGAAGGCCAACTCCCGAACATGTTTAGGCGTAAAAGTATTGCTGTCCTTGTCTTGCTGTGCTTGTCCTTCTTGCCGTAGACCTTTCACTAGGTCTCACTAGCAGAGCGCACCATAATTCCGGAGTGGACCTCCATTGCTTACGTCTATAAATTGTTCGAGGTTCTTTACCTATTTTAGCATTCAATTTTATTACGTAGCTTTTTCGGTACATAATAGTACATTTATGCCGTATACGTCGGAGGCTCTTCCCCCCAAAGAAGCCCTAACAAAGCCACTTATCCCGTTACGGAAAGTAAAAGCTCGTTTGCGTCACAACTCACAAGAAATCCAATGCTTTGATGAAATTGGAAATGGATTTATCTACGTACATTTTGTTTGTTATCTGTATTTGTCTAAATATTTCTATTTATTTATGCGTGGTGTTGAGATAGAATAACACTTCTGCGTTTCTTCTGTGGATGTCGTAAGGTGACTAAGGAAATAGTATTAGATCAATGAAGGAAATAGATTTAGGTATGATCTAAGCGACTGGCTAGCAACCTGTCACTATTCTACCTCTTCCATCTGTTTGCAACCTAAAAATATGCGTGTGAAATAGTCATAACCATATGGTTTTGTCTTTCACGTTTCATGTGCTCTGCCTATCCCACTTGGGAACATAGGCGTGATTGTATGTTGTGATCATACGATATTACACAACGTTTATTGAAGTCTCTCTCTTCTCTGGTCTCAGTAATTAAGCTTCCTCTTTATCTCACAAAGGTTGGCTGTAAAAGATCCCAAAGAGACAAGTCCCCACTTGTACTTAACTATTTTGCTCGGATTTTTATACAATTAAGCGTTTACTTACTTTTATAATATTTTAAACTATCGTGATTCTCACTCATATTTTATGATTACGCGGGACTTAATCGCGTACGCCTATGTTTTTAATTGCCTCGTCGTTTCGATTGTCACGAGAAGATTGAAACAGGGCATCATGCACATTGGTTTCGCGGCTCGGGTTCTTCGACTTACTTGATCCTACTTTTTCACGAAAAATAAAGTCTAAAAATAAAAATAAGAACGTCCTGTACAAAGCCAGCTGTTATCTACTTCGCAGAAAATCTGACGTGTTGTTTTAGTGTATTAGCGAAATGCAACGGAAACGCGCATCGTGAAGTTGAATTATTTCGTGATGAATATATTTTTCAAGTGAATGATTTGTGCAGGAGTGGTTAGACGATGTCTATCAGGGGGGTGCAGGATGGGGCGCGGTCGCCGCTCATCTTGACGGATTCCTTCTTCGATGATGGCGGTAAGTTTTATTACTAAGAATACTGAGTTTTTACTAGGAGAAAAGTAAATCCTACAAGAGCTGCTGCTTCGCCCCAGGAATTGCTTAAAAGCTATGCTTTGCATAAGGCAATGTCATGGTGGATGATCGTCATAATGGTAAGGATTATTCGAAACTTATGCATTTGTTTTTCTTATTCGTGATTCTGGGCAGTAAGTATTCTCTGTAGTCTTTGAAAATTGTGCAGAATCGCGAATAGGAAGAAATAATAACATGCTTTGACATTTTGTTTTCCAATAATAAAAGATTTTGCGGGCAAAATCACCTGACCTTTATCCAAATTTTTAAAGGTTTTAATTAATTATGATGTCCATGCATATAAAACGAATTCTATTCAACTACCATGAGGCACGGAAATATGATAGGAAACATAGGCCATCGCTGGCATAGCAACCGGTGTCATCAAAATTTAAAATGGTGGTAGAAGAACGCTTCCAAGATAGCCAAAAATTGAAAAAAGTATTGGAGAAATTGCGAAAATAAATTGTGGAATTAATAAATAATAAAAATAATTATTAAAACTACAAAACGCACCGATTCATGAAAAATTTAAAAAAAAATAGAAAATATATGCTATTATAATTCATTTTGCCGTAGTAAAATAAAATACTTACTTGATTTAAATAATGTGATCCAAATAAAAAAAAGGAAAAACAAAAAATATTCCTTCGAACCGGATTTGAACCAGTGACCTATGGATGCCAGCATTTACCGTCTACAGTCCACCGCTCTACCAACTGAGCTATCGAAGGCATGCTAACTCGTGTGAAATTACTGATTGCTTCCTAACGTGTGTAGGAAAAGTGTAGGGTGACGATGAGGTTTCGGTTATTGAGATAATAGACAATATTTAGTGGTAATCATTTAATGTTTAAATCTTTAACATTTAATTATTTTTAATCAGTTGTTGAGAGTAATAAATGTTACTATTCTTCTAACATGGTATGAATCAGAACATTTATTTGCCTACCATTAGGTAGGTAGGTACATATTTTTTAATAAAAACTGTCTTATAGATGTTTTAACCTAGGTACTTAATAATTTATTCCATGCAATTTGTTAAAAAAATATGAGCCAAAATAATTAAATGTTTTTCTTTTAGGTTCCATTATCCGTATATTTATTTTAATTTAACATTTGTTTACTTGGTAACTATTTCGACAAACGGGTTAAAGGTGAACATTTTAGTATTACGCAATAACGTTTTCTTATCTAATTACATTCACATCTCCATTTTCTCCACATTTACGAGTGACATTGGAAAAATATTCGAAAAAAAATCAGACATTTACCAGATGCGTTGTGTTATTACTATTATTCAGTTATTATTATTATTATTTACCAATCAAAATCCCAAATCTCAGTTTAGATTAGAACATGTTATCAATTGTTTGCGTCGCGGGTCAGTCGGGGTGTGTGTCGTGTACTCGTGTAGCGCTGCAAGCCTGACGCAACGCGGCCGCCGCGGCTCGGCCGGCAGCCGGCCTGCCAGTCCGCGGCCGGCAGCTCTCGCGACACCAGCGCCGCACAGCCACGTCGCGTGTTTCATTTCCGAAACTTCAAGCAATTCGACTGTTAAATTAATAACATTGTGACATTATTAAGGAATATTACTAATTTGATTACGGTGTGTTGCGTAAACCTTGTTAATTTGATTATGGTGTTGTTTTCTCTTGTTGACAACAAAGTAACTTAAATGAGCAAACAATTTTGTAAGGCGGTTGATTAATAAGTTTGCGTGCAGTAATATTCTGACAGATGGCAACATTTTTGTAATGCATTTAATTAAATTAAGGCCAACTTTCTCGCGTTAAGAAAGCTAAAATTAGCATAAGTATTACCTACACTTATGATGAAATCTTATTTGAACTTCAAGTTATAATTAACCATATAAGATAAACGAATGAGTTCGTTTGCTATCGTCGGGTGCTGGGTTCAAGGTTGAAATAAATTATCATTTCATTTGTGTTATTGTAAATGCCAACAATTTTTGTGTCATATGAAAATATGAATTTATTAAAATTACGCGAATTTTAGCGTTCAAGTCATGAATTTTAATGTAATTAGTTACTTAGTTGCTTCTTGTATTAAACTTTTACTTTAATTAATGATGCTTTTAAAACCGAATGAACATTCTTTGACCATAAAATTACATGCTACATAAAATGTATAGGTAGTAAATAGGATTTACCGTGCGATACCCTGTGTGGTGTCGGATTTAGACTATCACATGTAAAACGAGACTATCAAAATTGGTTTAGGTATGCTTTGGGTAACACAGGCTACTAATTTACCTCTATAATCTAGGTTTAAACCTAAAATTATTGCAGTCCTGTTTTTTACTTATGTACTACATGAAATTTATTCAAAACTCACTTTGCTTAAAAAATGTCGCGGGTAACATTTTCGTCATACCATTCACTGAGTGAAAACTCGAAATCATACAGAAGGTGCACGAACAAGCCACGCGCTTTGTTTTCCGTGCTACGAGCAAACATCGAATTCCATCATGGATAGAAGAGGTGCGAAATGTAACAATGTAAGCACAACGTGTCGGTTCTCCCGATCATTTGGTATTGAAATTTGCTTTGAAATCGCGTTGACCTATTTGCATTACCAACTACTGTAATACATATAGGCTGTTATAAGTTATAAGCTAGAATTTTCCGCTAGAGATTTCACGAGAATTCCAGCAAATGGACGAGTAAGGCAAGCAATATGCTCATAAATTGCGAGCTAGTCTGGCTGCGCCCTGTCTATAAAGGGCCCGTGACGTGCCATGGCGGCCATAACCATAACCATAAACTGATAATGAGCCATCGAGTGCTGTCACTGTGCCTTGCTTCACGTTGTTTAATCATGTGCAATTTCTTGTTGGCTGTTGACTCATTGCGTGCCTCGCGTGGTTATCATGGTTAAGCATGGTTAATTGCGTAGCAGAATTAAAAAGACTACCCCCATGTTCGGTGTTAGGCTTATAATACTTCTCCATTTCTTCCGTGGATGTCAGAGCTAACTAAGCAAAATAGACTAAGGTATATTTTTCGGCGACGAGATAGCCACCTGTCATTCTACCTCTTCTATCTGACTTGGAATCTAAGAAATACGCTAAAACTGGCAACGGAGCGTTAAATGGTCGCGGTTTTGTCCATGTATCATTTTGTCTACTTTTCGTACTTCAAATTGTTTATACAGATGTATGTAGAATTTAAGTTAATTATGTAATGTTTTTAATTTTCGCGATTCTTACTCATAAAATAAAATATAATAATAATAGCATAAAGTGGTTAAGTCCCGCTAAGTGATAAATATTAAATTAATCGCACTTTATAGACACACTACATAATTAAACGTCTTTATGGGAACAAGCTTATCTTGGATTGATTTGTCTATTGAGTTTAAGCATTTAATTATGCTGTCTCCAAACCAGCTTTCCTGTTAGTCATAATTATATTTCGTCAGCTGTTTTTGCTTGTCATTGTTTGCTATCCTAAGTGTGTTCAAGCTGCAAACATGTTTTCATTGTTATGCGAATTGCTGCTTCACAATACATCATCCCATCTAATCTGACTGGCATTTACATTATAATTAAATACGCGTTTTTCGTATTTTATTGCTTCTCCTTTTATTTTTCGTAATTCATCTGATTGTTGTTCATATATGGAAGACTTACGCTTACGCTCCTTTTGAATAGTTAACGATAGCATACCTACGTGATTGTGTTTATTATTTCTGATAGTGTTTGTAAAGTACTTATCTATTTTTTTATCATATAGGTATTAAATCAAAAACATAACATAAAACAATTTCATCTTCGGTTCATAATTTCCAGACTCGCTAATCAGGCCAGTGCTTCCTTCACAAGGATTTAATCTACTATGTATTATTTCACACCCAGCACCGCATAGTAAAATGGAACTTAAAGTGACGATCGATTTTATTACAAAGCACATAACGTCAAACCCAAGGCTCCTGCGACAATTTTATCTATTATGTCATTTTTATGTCACAATGATATTAACCTGATAAGTTTTGCGTTTGTTAGGACCATAAAATCAAGTGTGTTTATTGCTCAATGAACGAGTTGGACTGATGCGTTCACGAGATGTTTAGCTTCGATAAGGACATATGGCACGTGCGGCGCGAGTCCGAGGCGCAGGATGACGAAGAGGACAAACGTAAATATCTTAATTTAATTGAGCAATCCTCATGTTATTTTCGGTGCATCAGTATTATTATCAACACACCCAGTCATATTTTCAAGTAATTTAATGATCCGGATTGGATTTATATTTCCTGCATTTTTTTAATTGATGTTTAATTTAAATTGACCTATGTTTGTGGGAAAACATATGTCTAATTTTTGTGATAGATAGACATAAGTAATGATTCGATTTTTTTGGTTTCATTAATTTATTTTAAACATAAAACTACTACAAAATAATTAGCGAAATCGGTTCAGCTGTTTTCGAGATTTGCTTAGCAACTAGCAACACAATCAGCGATTCATTTTATATTATAGAAGATGACGTCAGTAACTTGTTTTACCTTCCCAGAATCTCTCCACTAAATCTTGAACTTTAAGGAGTGTTCTTAATGTTTCAATTGAGTTTTAAGTATAGTATACTTCTTTGTATGGGGCTGTAGAAAAGTAAATATGGGTTTTAAAACTTTTTTAGGCAATTCCAAAAATTTTACTTTTTTTAAACTATTTGCGTTTATAAAAAAAATAGCAAAATTGAAAAGCAACACATCCAGCGATGAATTTTTATATTAGGTATTATTTACCTCTCTAGATCACATTCACAGCCTATATTATCACTTGACAAATTGCATACGGCAAAAGCGATCATTATTACTTATCTATACATACATTTAGTCATAGTTTTTTTTCACGAACTAAATATACACACAATAATACCGAAGTAAGAATGACGCCGTTGACCCACCATTGGAGTCAACGGACAAGTATTTCAATAACAAAAATATGATGACCTTAAGTAGGTTCTTTAAATTCACATCACAAAAACTATGCATCTAATTAGCGAAACGGAAAACGTTTTCCCGCAAAGCACCGCGTTATGAATGACCAATTAGCACATAGACTGGTGCCCGCGACCTCGGCTCGGTCGCGCCGACTACAAAGTGGTGCGATCAGTATTGGATCCCGTGTTCTGACATCTGTCAAAATTACAGAACGTGTTTTTTTCTCATGCAATTCGAATAATGGATGTTTTAATTTTATATTACTTCATTTTCGGGACAAGTTTACACCCAGTCTGATGAGAGTTGAGCCTGTGCGAACAGGGAACTGGTTTTCATCTCGCTGTGGTTAAAATATGTTTGCAGTAAAATTATTTATTGTCTGTTACTTTTTTTATCAAAACCTAATTGATTTACTCAGTATTTCTGAAACTGTAAACTTTTTAGGATATATTATATTATATCAGTTGGTAAATGAATCAGGTAAGTAAAATCCAATAGGACACAACATGTTGTTTACTCAACAACAATGTAGAAGTAGGTATAATCAGTATTTAAAAATTAGATAGTACCACACTATACATAATTTTATGTTATTAAATACGCAGTTAAATTTCTTACATTAAACCCAATACATCTTACAATACAAACCCGGCAAATTTACAAGTATCTACTTACCTATCAGTCTTATTCAAATTAGGTACAAGCATCAATGATACCATAACTAAGTATAATGGCCTGAAGCTAGTGATTGTTGTGATAATGTTATTGGTTACGACAGCGACAAACATTATTCGTTGCAACACGCTCTACTTGTTGCGCCTTGTTCCAATCGTTAAACTGCAGGATTCTTCGCGATGATACCTACAATTTTAAATAGTGCTCCTATCACTTTCGCTTTTGATAAAGAGCTCTAGCATACTTAATTATAGTATAGGCCCATTTACGTGTAAGTGACACCGTGACCAAGATTGATCAGTTAACTCAATTTAAGTAGGAATGCCTTATTCTCATTCTCACCAGTACGGATTAATTACATATTCACCACAAAACATAAGCTCAACGGTAAGAAAATGAACGCAACAAAGTAATGAATGGTGCAAACTTACACTTCGAAAAATAATATTATCCCGCAAAATACTACTATGTGGTCACCCGAACGTCTCCTATTACACGAGATGATACAAATTCAAGATTTTGTACCTGTTATAGTAATAAATGTCTCGATGTTTTTTTTCAAAGCTGATAAGCTGAAATGTCAGCGTTGAAAGCAAGTTGGCAGATCATTATTTCATTATTTGTAATATTCCTTTTTCTTTTATTTCGCGATGTAATGGCTGTCTGGAAAGATTGAATGATATCTTCGTACATAATGAAAGATATTGATTTTAATTCCCATGCTTTAGCTACAGGAACAATAAAGAATTAATGATCAGATCAGAGTTTATAAAATAATTCAGAGTGAAATCAAAATGGCGATATAAAATAAGTGTTTCTAACTCAGCTAATGCTGAGTAATGGAATGCACTTACACAATTGTTTTAATTCAAATCGTATTAAATTTAAGATGTCCATAAATTGAGGGCGTCATTTAAATTCACTTTAGTAGGATTGCCGAAAATGTTATCAGGTTGATATGAGGTCTGCAGCATTAACTGAGTAATTTAATACTTGTATCACCAATTTGATTTCAACCCTTATAATAATTTACTTGGTACCTAAGTATTTTGAATTTTAAATGTTTCATGCAGTCAAGCTGGCTCATGAATCACTGATAAAAGGATTATTAAAATTCATACTTCTTAAGAACTTCATTTACAACGAAACAAAAAAAATGTTGCAAAAAGCAGAATTATTCATCTTTTCCTAGAAAATCCCTGTTAACAATGTCACCCTATTTCACTTTTCGTTTGTTTTGTCTGCAGGCAGCGAGAGCCCGTCGACGGCGGTGGGCGCCGACACGCCCCGAGAGCTGCCGAACGAGCTGTCGGCGCCGTACGAGGTCCCGCAGTTCCCCATAGAGCAGATCGAGAAGAAACTGCTCATCCAGAGACAGCTCAATGTCAAGTAAGTTCTTTGAAGTGAAGCTCAAGCTTGGGTCATTTAAACAGGCAAGGTGACTAAAAATACGAGGATGCGCAGACATACATACAACTACGCCTATACAGGGTTACTGGTAACTCGACGTATTCTTGGTAGGACTTGATAGAGGAGCTAAAATGCAATATTTTTAAACCATCATATGTATGGCCGAAAATTAACGGTTCTTGAGTTACCTATTCATTTTTTAAGATTTTTTTTGAATTTCCTAAAATTTTACATTAAAACTTTTTTTTTTTAAATTTGGCCGTCTGTTGCGGTATTTTTTTTTATTTTTGAATTATTAAACTATTGTCAAATTAAAACAAGTACAAAACCCTAACAAAACAAATAAAAGTCTTCGAAATCAGCGAAAACATTTTTTATGTTTTATTAAATCTGTAGTTGTTGTTACTAAACTATTGCTCTAGTCACTAGTCGAAAAAAATAATATGACATCAAGTGTACAAATTGTTATAAACACAAAATAGTATGGAAACTGAGACAGCGCAGCCAGCGGAACGTTTGAACAACTGCCGCGGTCAACACATCTCCATACAATTCCGCGATGACTCGCAAACGAAATCGTTCATTTAAGGCAGTTTTGTGAAAAGTTCTTAAAGATTATTATGGACTATGATACCTTTTCAGAAAGCTGATGAAACGTAGATGTTTTTCTAACAATTTGTACACTTGATGTCATATTATTTTTTTCGACTAGAGCAATAGTTTAGTAACAACAACCACAGATTTAATAAAACATAAAAATGTTTTCGCTGATTTCGAAGACTTTTATTTGTTTTGTTAGGGTTTTTATACTTGTTTTAATTTGACAATAGTTTAATAATTCAAAAATAAATAAAAAAATACCGCAACAGACGGCCAAATTTAAAAAAAAAAAGTTTTAATGTAAAATTTTGGGAAATTCAAAAAAAAATTTAAAAAAATCAATAACTCAAGAACCGTTAATTTTCGGCCATACATATGATGGCTTAAAAATATTGCATTTTAGCTCCTGTATCAAGTCCTACCAAGAATACATCGAGTTACCAGTAACCCTGTATAACCAACTGCGGTAAACCGAGCGTGCTAATCGTTACATATGTAGTAGAAAACATTTCGCAGCCATCTATCGATCTACTGTCGATCTTTGATTACATATTTGAAAAAAAAACTTGATTCATATTTTTTACTAAGTTTCACGGACTAAGTAGAATGATAATTATATTTTTTGGCACAGTCGCCATCCTTGTTACAAGAAAGAGGCTTACATATCATACTTAAAGCTCTATATTTAATTTTTTATCGATAGAAGAATTTTAAATATTTTAAACAGTTTTTCAAGCATCTGCTTTCTGTGTATCGCATCTGTGAAATGTTTTGACTTCGACTTTGACCGTGCCGTGGAAAGTTCAAATAACGCAGCAACTGCCGCTGCCAGCCTTTCACTAATGCGGCCTTTAATGAATTCCCGAGCCGCCTGCTTGTTTTTATTGCTTTGCAGCTACGATTCAATTAATTGGTTGCAAATGATGAGGGAAATTACTTTTTTGAAGTCGGCATCTTAATTAAAGGTACATTGAGATAAATAAGCTCTGACGGTTTTTCGTCAGTTCTATTTTACGTATCCTCTATGGGAATTCATGAATTCTCTCTACGTCATTCATCGGAGGGAAAACAAATTTATTAAATGTAAAGAATCGTAGTGCATTGCACAATATATCATGTCACGTGTTTAGGAAGCAAATGTAGTATAAGACAAGTGATGGAATTGTATAATATATGTAAGTTGCCAGCAGGTGGCGCCGCGCGGGTAATTCAATTTACAAAGCCCTTGAACTTCGCTTACGTGCTGCTCAAACTGGGACCGATAGTTCTTTTCCTACATTTCGGAAACAGCTCCGGCAAACAATGTTCTAATAGCAGTCTTCGAGCTAATTGTAGTTTGTTCCCTACCCAGTTGAATTATGTGTTTGTGTGCAATGTCGATGATCTAAGCAAACAACTTATCACTATCACTGGCATATTGACTCTGCCCACGCTCAGCCATGTGAGTCTTAGGAATTTACGAGCAATTTTGTCCAGTAGCTATTATATATTATATAAACTGATATTATGATATTAGATTAATAAAACCATACACGAGCGAGAGATAAACCACTAAACTGTACTGGTATCGATATTATTAGTGTCGAGTAATTGGATCAACCTTGATGCGACAGTAACCCTTACCCGGGGGATGGTGGCGGCCATTTGTAATGTGATTGCGATTCGGAGCGCAAGCCTGGCTGGCTGTAAGCGCGTGCACTTGTCTATGCAGATTTTTTAAAAGTTTTCGTTGATCATTCGGTTTTTTGAATGGTTATTATAGCGTTTTGTATGGCTGATGGTTTTATGTTTAATTATTAATTATAATGACTAAATAAAAAAAAATGTTCGGAAGCAAGAGTGAGTGTAAGAAATGGACATCATCTAGGAATTGCAGGTGAGCTAGATCGATTACATTTAGATTTTTGAGATTATCCTAAATTTTTTGAATTCATGGTCTTAATACTGTTTTGGTCCATTTGTTCACAAGCCGGCCGGTCTAATGTTGTCCTCGGTTAATTTTGTTTGAAATATTTTTGTTTTATTTTGAATGTCCGATAATTTTCAAATAAAAACGTGCAGAATAAGTATTAAAATTTACTTAAATTAAGATTAGATTTTTTCTCAAATTGAATAAAAGCTGGTCTATCATATTCAGAACCACGGGCGCTTTCGATACTTTAAATTGAAAAAAAAAGTTGTACCTACTAATTTTTTTATAGGTTTTTAGGACAACTTTTTTAACATTAGTATCGATCCTGCTCTTGAATTGGAAAAAACAATTTTTAGAAAAGAGGAACCTACTACTTTTAATATTAAAATGACCCCTACGCTTGTA
This sequence comes from Adoxophyes honmai, assembly GCA_005406045.1. Taxonomy (NCBI): domain Eukaryota; kingdom Metazoa; phylum Arthropoda; class Insecta; order Lepidoptera; family Tortricidae; genus Adoxophyes; species Adoxophyes honmai. The sequence continues at coordinate 76,985 of BHDV01071109.1, read as the reverse complement.
CTAGTTTTACCTAGAATCCGGAATTTAATCAGCTTTTACGATGAAGAGGATTAGGGCTCCGCGATAAGCAGAGCGTGGGCCTATCGCTGCCCAGCTGACCACTATCGCAGTTTATTTTATTAGAGCCGCAAACTGACAGAGCTTTTACAAGCTTTCTCTTAAAGGCACTCGCGATAAACGAAATTCAGGTTCAGCAGCGCTATTTGTATAACACACCAAAAATCTACATCGTTTTTAATTTGACAGTTGAAACCAAAAATCGCTTTGAAATGTTTCAATTTCACCTGACACTGAAACTGTCAAATTAAAAACGATGTAAGCAGATTTTTGATGCGTTAGATAATAGCGCTTCAGGTTTCCTGAAAATATCAGGCCTGTATTCACAAATGGGGAATAGGGAGGCAGAGTATACGAAACGCGACATTGATTTTCCATACTGTTGCTATGGACGGTAGCAATAAGAGAAAATAAGAAAATGTGTGAAAAAATTTGGACACTTGTTTCTCCCGTTGGAATCGATAAGTAGTAGGTACGTAGGTACTAGGGTACTACTTACGGGTAGCTACCTATTACGGGTAGCCGTAATTTTGAATCCAACAAGCATACATTTTTTGTGCTCTAATATAATACCTAGTAAAATGTACATTTTTTTACAAAAAAATATAAAGAACCGCTTCAAACAGTTTATAACTTTTTGGTAAAATTTGCAACTCGATAAAAATCATTTCCAAAATCTAGAGGACGATCTTTCTCCACAGCATTTGACAGCTATGGGATTGACACGTTTCCTTGGGAAGGGCGATCATTTTCCGGTTCAATGGGCTTCGTCCCTTGCGTTTACGGCGACGGGGGTGCGCACTTTCTGAGATCGACACAGATAGTGACATCGCGATTTCTTGAGCAAAAGTCCATGTCGGCTGTGTGGGTAGGTTTATTTTTTTTCCGACGAGGAAAAGTCACACTCTCTAGTATTTACGTACTATTCTGATAAAGATTTGGAGATATAGGTATTTCGAAATATACGTAGGTGGGCCATTTTATGAATAAAAAAGTTTTTCCTCAATTAAAAAAAACAAGTTTTAGCTGCTTGGAATCAAAAACATAACCGATAGTAATAGTTAAATAAAGTCGTAAAAGAATTTCATTCTTGTTTCACATAAGTAGGTAACTTAGTATTGGCGGTCACGGAAAGGGATCTTGAAATTCGTATCAAAATTGGGGACAAAGTTTAATAATTTGTATCGTATGTACCTACTAAGATCCGGAGAGCAAAAATTGTTCATTATTAAAATTGAAAAAAAAATTGAACAAATTTTACAAATTTGGCTAGGTAGGGCATCTAGCTCTAGGTTATACGACGGTTCTATTACTACGCTGAAGTTAATTTCTGCGGTTTCCTAAATACTTCCAATTAATACTGTATTCCTTCACACGGTATAGCAATAGGCGAATTCTACGCAGGTAGAGTCGCGGGTAGCAGCTAGTTTTATAACAATTAAATCGAGACCTTAATGATTTCGAAATTATTGTTCCAGTTAGCTGAACCCTGCAAACAGAACCCGACAAAGGCTAATGCGAAATTACTCGTTATTTACAGACTATGTAAAGAGTAAACAAGCGGCGAACTGAATTACTGAAACAATAGAGCGTGAACTGAGCACTCAATTAATCATTACCCGCGCTTCGTAATTGGCCACTGAATATTACAGATATCAATATTATAAAGATTTCCTTTGTCGAGCTATGCAATGTTTCTATGCGTTCACTGTAAACAGGTTCAATAGTGAGTCAGGAATCAATTAGTTCCATAGTACCCAGTTCGTCCTACTGCTGAGGACAGGCCTTCTATCGTATGCGAGGGCTAGGACTATAGTTTCCACGCAGTTTCAGTGCGGGTTGGGAACTTTACACACAACATTGAATTTTAAGAATGATCCATGACAAAAGGGTAACTTATGTCTACAGGGCTGCAGAATGCGGGCAGTCGGTCCGTTCGTTCGGGGGCAGCGAGGCCGGGGCGCTGTTGGAGGAGCGCCGCGGCGACGACGATGACTACGACATGGTCATGCCGCACTTCCAGAGGGTGCACATCAGCGGTGAAGACACCTCTGGGGTGAGTTGATAGGCTGCCGTACGACTACATCACGCTGACGCAGTACATCTAGGACATGAATACCATGTGTACCTGTGTAAATTGGTTTGTTAGGAACATACATTTCAGTGTATGCGTGTGTAGGTTTCGAGGAAAGGCATACTTCAAACAAAAACGAAACAAAAAATATTACTAGAACAAATTGATTCTTAGGTCATTAATGAAATGAGGTAGATACCTCGAATTGACTGAGCTCTTTTAAACAGCCTTACTTACCTTACTTTACCTTCAACAGCGCCACTTTGTTCCGGATTCTCTTAAATTTCGTTTCTGCTAAGTACCTAGGTACTTCATAGTCTCCTCCAAGACCTTACATGAACACCCGCTTTCAAGCCCCATTCTCATTCAACACAATTCTTAGGTTCCACTCGAGGACTTGCAGCAAGCCTCGTCCTTCCTAGTGCAGGCACTTGACCTGCGCAAGCGCTACATGGAGATGTCCCGGCAGAGCTTCTGCACCATCACTGCGCGCTTTCTGCGCAACCTGGACCCGGACGCGCCGGCCAACCATGTGCCGTACACCAAGGGCCCCAGTGGACATATCGCTGGTGAGACCATTGGTTTGATTAGAAATATACTCTTATGAACACTTTTACACGTCTTTTTTTAATCTACCTACTATTCGGTACAGTTATAGAAGTCGATTAGAAGTTTAAATTGCAATGAAAAGTAGGTGTTATTTTGTCTTCTGAAGGAGGTGAACTGAGCAATGGATGTAGGATGAACAATTTTTCTGAATGTGTCAAGTGCACACATGGTTTTTAGCTACACAGTGACTTAGAGATACCCTCATGCTCATGACACATCGAGTTCAATCCTCAGCGAAGGCTAAACTTTTGATTTACTTTGTATTACTGTTCCATTACGTATTTTTAAAAGAAAATAGCTTTCGTTGAATATACCAAAAGCCATCGCCATCCTTAAGTTCCGTTCTTTTAGTTAGATTCTGGGGGTCGTAGCAGCATTCATATCTACCTCTTTCCAGACCACGTGGTCCACCCGCCCTTCAGGGACAAGGACCCCTGGGAGTCCCACATGCCGGAGCCAAAGAACTACACGGTCCGCGCCGACCGCGGGGTCTTCAACCTGTACACCACGGGCCCTGATGGCCAGGAGACCCGGCTGCCGTACGACTACATCACGCTGCCGCAGTACATCCAGGACATGAATACCATGTGCACCATGATCGCGGATGGGCCACTGTGAGTATGGTTGGTTTTGAAGAATCTGGTTGACACTCTAGGAATTGTATTTTCTAGTTAGGCAGTGACAGCAGGCACAGCAAGGTACGAGTAGAGATGCGCGCGATAGAGTATACATGTCAGGGTCCGACTCGACTCCTACCTTCTGATGCCTCCTATCCTCATAGTGAAATAAACGGATCTACTCACGTTTTTATATCGAGATTAGTTGGACATGTTTCGGGCCAATCGGTGACCCATCATCTGGAGCTATGCGCCACGGCAGCGGATAGACGCGCACTGCCATTCGGAATCTTTGAATGTCCCATTCATATCTACATACAACATAGTGGTTAGTGTCAACTTTTACCGTTTTGTTTTGTCAAAGTCTTGTTGATGACTATCTGAACTAGTCTAGTCTAGGTCTATCTGAACGAGCTCTGTTAAGTATGATTATCAAGAAACCTTCCTACCAACCTTCACTAACTTCTATATGGGTGTTATTTAACAGGTCAGCATAGTATTAGCATATTTGAAAGCAGAAAAATATTATCTGTCAGCAGAAATTGTTAATTGGTCAGCAACTCATGGCCAGCAAACATTTCAAAATCAATCAGCAACTTATGTCATTCAGGATGGCTGTAATTATTTTTGTACTGCATATTAATTATACAAGCAGCAATAAGATGTTCCTGTTTTTATAAAATTGGGTAAGCACTCAGAGAGTAAGCAAAATATATAAAATTATTTGCCATAACACGGTTCTGGCGCTTCGCCGGCCGCTGCCGCGGCACGCTCGCTTCGCTCGCTCGGCTCGCGCGTTGCAAGATCACGGTTCTACCTAACACTCCTCCTCGCTTCGCTCGTCGTCGTACCTAAATGTAACCTTCCTAGCGGATCCCTTAATTTCCCATACATTTATTTGTCCCCTACATTATACACACTGCACACTGAAACAGTCTGGATCTAAATAATCACTGAAATAATCAAGAATATATCTAAATACTTAAGCTATTAGTTATTTTGCTTACCATATTTAAAATATGCATACCAATCAAATATAATGCATATAGACATGTTTTCTCTGCTGATCAATCATAAAATCTTGCTGACCAAGTAATTATTTTGCGGACCGAATGTTTATTATGCAAACTCATGGTATTGGTATGCTGCCTATTAATGATTTAATTTTTGACCACTATCAAAATTATTGCCGGAACAAAGATTGCCGCCTGATTTTTATTATTGCAGACAAAATCTTTGTACTTATGCTGACTAAATTATTTAAATGCTGTTTGGGTTTGCTCACCAAATTTTATTATTGCGTATCATTTAATTACTTCTCCTTCTATATTACCGATGTTTGTTCTTTTTCCAGTAAGTCGTTCTGCTACCGGCGGCTGTCGTATCTGTCGTCCAAGTTCCAACTGCACGTACTGCTGAACGAGCTACGCGAGCTCGCCTCGCAGAAGGCCGTGCCGCATCGCGATTTCTACAACATTAGGTAAGACAAGACCTAGTATTTTCAGCTGCTCCTTGGTCCTTGGGGTCCATTTCTTATTGAATCTTAAAAGGGCGTGAGGTCCATGGGGGCATAAGTAATTAAAATGATAGAATACGAGGACAAAAGATTAGAAACAGTCTTTTTACTGGAGCTATGACAGATAATTGACTCAAATTCTAATAGATGATAATTTAAGAATTTTAAGAGGTGATACTCACTATGATTTTACATTACAGAAAAGTGGACACCCATATTCACGCAGCGTCGTGCATGAACCAGAAGCATTTGCTTCGCTTCATCAAGAAGACGCTCAAGAACCACGAAGACGAGGTGGTGACTCTGCACAAGGGCGTCCCGATGACGCTGAAGGCTGTCTTCCAGTCCATGAACCTTAGCACTTACGATTTGACAGTTGACATGTTAGACGTGCACGCTGTAAGTGATCAGCAATCTCAGTCGATCTTACACAATACTCTCGAATCAAATGGCATTGTTTATAATTTATTTTATCTACAGGATCGCAACACGTTCCACCGTTTTGACAAGTTCAACGCAAAATACAATCCTATCGGAGAAAGCAGACTGCGCGAGGTGTTCCTCAAAACAGACAATTATATGAATGGGAAATATTTCGCTAGGATTATCAAAGTAAGCTATCAATACTCGAACTGGTTCGTCATTGACTAAAGTAGGTACTTTGACTGTCAAAAGAGAAAAATCGTAAAATATCATAAAATGTCAAGAAACATGAAGCTTTTTAGCGATAAGGGTCGTTGTTGTTTCTTTGCCCTTTTTGTTCCGTATTCCTTGTGTTTTTGGTGTTCAACGAATCTTAAATTATGCTTAGCTAAAATCTGCATCATAAGAAAATGTAATTACTCTTGCAGGAAGTAGCAGCAGACTTAGAGGAGAGCAAATACCAGAACGCGGAGCTCCGTCTATCAATCTACGGCAAGAGCCCCAGCGAGTGGGCAAAGCTCGCCAAGTGGGCCATCCAGTACGACGTCCATTCCAACAACATGCGGTGGCTTATCCAAATTCCACGACTCTAGTAAGTTCAACATTTGTATATTATGTTTACTTAATTATGTTCTTGGTAATTCAAAATATTTATCTCTACTGTTTTCTCTTCTAGTGATATCTTCAAATCAAACAAAATCATGAACAACTTCCAAGAGTTCCTCAGCAACATCTTCCAGCCACTGTTCGAGGTCACCAAAGACCCTAACAGTAACTTGGAACTGCACAAATTCCTCACAGTAAGTATTTATAAACATTGACACACAGAATTGACTTTTAGAATTTGTTTTCAAACGTTTTTCTCGCAGTACTTGGGATTCTGAAATCTTATATCGGTTCAACACGTGGTTTCTCCTTTTATACGAACTTTCCGAATGTTATGGCAAACTGTTTTAAAATAAATTTCAGTGGCAACTTTCATACAGATAAACTTAAAAAAAAACAAATCAGCCTTAAAGCAAACCCTACCATTATTTCCTTTATGGACAAATATCATTCTAGTAGTTCAGCTTGACGTGGTAATCACGACTCGAAATCTTTCCGCGTCATTTCTTTACTTTTTTACACGATTTTCTATACATAGATTATATTGTCTCCAGCACGTGATAGGCTTCGACAGCGTAGACGACGAGTCGAAGCCCGAGAATCCGTTGTTGGACGACAGCGCGCGCGCGCCCGGTGACTGGGACGACGAGGAGAACCCGCCCTACGCGTACTATCTCTACTACATGTACGCCAACATGACGGTACTCAACCACTTCCGCAAGTAAGTAGTTTTTTTTAATGGACTACGCATTAACGAGATTTAGAACCACTGTACTGGACCTACTACAAGTATTCTGAGCTCACATTGCAGTGCCACTAAGCCACTACGGTGGGGGTGGGAGGGGCCCCAGGTTTCCCAGACCGTCCACACAAATGGCCATGACTGAGTCCGTGTGGTTTATAGAGGGTATACCCACCTCCTGTGGGAGAATTCATAGAATTCACACCCCCGTGCTGTCTTGAGCAGGGGGATGGATACTACGGGGGACGTAAGGCGCATTATCCATACAAATAAAGCGCACCACAAGTAGCCTAGCAAAGTTAAGTTACAAATAGTACCAAGATCCACTTATGATACCTACCTGCTCAACTCGTTCAACTATCATCCCGCCAAAAAGGCCACCAACTTTCAATATATCCCTCAACATAATTTCAGTGACAACGACATTGTTGAACATTAAACTACCGTGAGACTCATCTTGAAAAATATACGGATACGCAGCAGCAGCCACCGCGGCTCCTAGATGAAGGGCTACGAATTAGCCCGAAACAGTCGAGCTAAACTCGATTTAAAACCTGAGTCATCCGTATATTTTTCAAGATGTCCAAGACATTGCACTTTTTATTTTATTTTATCGGTAAATCAAAGATTGACATGAATATACTATTCGGCATACAACTCTCTTGGTACGATTTTAGAACGAGAGATCCTATTTATTTGGCATGTCTTCAAAAGTATGTGTTCTTCCTCAGGGAGCAAGGGCTGAACACGTTTGTTCTGCGGCCGCATTGCGGCGAAGCGGGCCCCGTGCAGCATCTGGTCTGCGGGTTCATGCTCGCTGAGAACATCTCCCACGGGCTCCTGCTGAGGAAGGTACGCCATGACAACTACAAAATGCTACGGAACTTTAAGTTGTCCTGAAACTTTATATTGTGGCATGCATTTATCGGGATCGGGATCAGAATGACGTCGTCTCGCAAAAGATTGATGCTTAGTGACATCAAGGCAAGGTCAAGGGCAGTGCAGCTTCGAGATCGGTATAGATCAGCTGAAGCTTTATTTTATACCAATAAACATCTCTCGAATACTGACCAGGGTCTTGTTTCATAAGGCCACCTCTGTTTTAAAACCATTTGATTTGTTTGATTCAAAGGTCCTGTTCCTAAGTTCCTATCCTGAGTTTACCATGTTTTTTTACCAGGTGCCAGTGCTGCAGTACCTGTACTACCTGACCCAGATCGCGATCGCCATGTCCCCGCTCAGCAACAACTCCCTCTTCCTCAACTACCACCGCAACCCGCTGCCAGAGTTCTTGGCCCGTGGTCTGGCCGTCACTCTCTCTACTGACGACCCGTTGCAGTTCCACTTCACCAAGGTCAGTGTTAAGTGCCTAATCTCAAATTGGATAAGGAGCTATTTCATTTTTTAAACGATAATACCCGCACCGTCTGGGAAGGCCTACAAGTTCCGATGGAAAAAATACGAGAGTAAAGGGGTTGGCCTTTAGTCGACTTGGATTTGAGTTAAGTCAAGATTGTTTCTTTATTTTGATTTGGAAACTTCAGGAGCCACTGATGGAGGAGTACAGCATCGCTGCACAGGTGTGGAAGCTGAGCTCGTGCGACATGTGCGAGCTGGCAAGGAACTCCGTGCTGATGTCTGGATTCCCGCATGAGGTAAAAAGTCATCTTGTTTTCTTGTTAACTTTTACAATCAGAATAAGTAAGAAATCTTTTTCAACCTGTTCCTTCTAACTCTTGTCGCCATCCAGATGAAGCAGTACTGGCTGGGCCCCAACTACATGAAGGAGGGCGTGGCCGGCAACGACATCACCCGCACCAACGTTCCCGACATCCGCATCTCCTTCCGCTACGAGGCGCTCCTCGATGAGCTCACCAACATCTTCAAGGTAATCTTGTTACTCTCTGGATCCTTGACCAACTTCTGCGTTTTTAGCTGATGTTGATTCTTTAGTGATAGCATCAGGATTTGTAATAGATTAGGTTGTAGGAAGGTCTTGAATTAAATACTGATTAGATTTCTGCAAATCTGTAACAGGCACAGGTACTATCGAACCAACTGATTTTTGACCCACTGCAGAACGTTGTCACAATAAACGTCATAAACATTTCCTTTGTTAGGCAACGCAATGTCACTATGACGTTCACTGTGAATAGGTTCTATGGTGGGTCAGGAATCAATTGGTTCGATGGTACTTCTGGCATTCTTATCCGCTGCAAGTCTAGATTAAATGTCTTAAACTGTAGGATTCTGACCAGGGACTTCATGTGACGTTTGCGTGTGTACCATTTCCATCTTCTCTTCTTTTCTATTAAGGGATGTTAAATAATTATTTAACATTGTTAGGAATTATTTGCATTGTGTTCATGTTCATAACACATTGTAATCGTTGATAATTTTTAATTTACCGTCATGGATAGGTACTTATTTTTCGTAAAACCAGGTAGGTTAACTATAGTACACAACTTACAACTGTAGTCCAAATTAAAATTCCAAGTGAGTAGGTAGGTAGCTACTTATACTTAATCACCTACCTAACGAATACAATCATAAGGCTAGTTAAAAATCAACGATGAAAACTGGACGACAGTTGTAGGTACTTCAGAACTATAGACACCAACAGGGCTTTTGTCTAGAGCGCTCGTGAATTCGATCACTTTAATTTTTTCAAGTCAAAATCAATCTCGTTTTAAAATTTAAACAAATTCGTTCCGCGTAAGCGATATACCATTTGAGGATTGGGCTGTTCCACGATAGCGTTCAAAAGAGACGTTAGGGATGGCGATTGCGTTTATCCATCAAGCTCATGCCGATCCTGAACGCTAGACAACAGCTCTGCGGGTTTTACGGTTAGTGTTTGTGCTGTAGCGTCCTGTGGAACCCCATCTTCTCTTTCACCAGCGGGAGTTGTGTGACTAATACCTTCAGTCTCTAGTAGCTGTAGACTAACCTAACACGAAACTTTCAGGAAGGAATGTCGACCCATCAGATAAATGCGTCGTCGCGGTCCCGCCGGACTGTAACCGAACCCGGACCCGAAAACAATATTAAAAACTAAGTTAAATATATTTAATCCAATTCCCAACATTAATTGGACAATGTTTGCAACATAACTGCTTTTAATAATTGTCAGATCTAAAGATCGAGATTCTTAAATGGACACAAAGAGTCTAAAATCTATAGACCTCTTCTTTATAATGTAATCAAGTTTTTTCCTAGTTATAGAATTATATAATTTTTTAATCTTTTATTTATCTGAAAAATTATGATAGACAATATTCGCCCCAAAAATATTAATTAAGTGTAATGTGATAATGTTTCTCCCCATGTGATAACTAAGTGAATATAAACAAAAGTGCCATTACATTCCTTGTTGAAGAATTATCTCAGTCGAATAATATAATAAAAGTTAAGGAGACATGAACCATGTTAACAAAATTGTAGATTTTAAAATCCGATCCCGAATTTAAATCTGCATCTGAACTTTTAAAATTTTAAATATTTTATAACTTCAATCCTCTTTAGAGTCTTTCACTTCATTGAAATAGTTTTAAGTTTTATCTAAATCTCTAACATTAACCTATTATCACTTTGTTTCTTTTAAATCTGTAACTATGTAACTGGTTACTTTTCTATATAGACAAGTACGTTGAGCTATAAGTAGGTCTACCTGTATAGCTAGACGTATTACTCAAAATTTATGTAGGTACTTGTAGCTAATTAGGTACTTTGTGTACCTACGTGGTTATATTGAAAGTTAAGTAAGACGACATTAATTTTTCTTTCTCCATCGGAGTATTCATGTGAGTACTGGCGGCACCGCTCTGGCCTCTATGGTCAGATTCAAATAGTTTGATGTTCTTTGACTGATGTTAAAAACAATACGTAAATTGTCCATCGTAAATAAATATTCGTCTACGCTATATGAGCTCTGTGTCGAGCATTTTATTCCACTGTCTCCCTGCTTACTTAATTCCATGGCTTTAGTTAAAGCAAACGATCCAAATTTACCTAACAATTCAGAGCAGAACTTAATGAACTCACTCGATTTCATCGATTTAGATAATTACTAATCTTGATCAACTTCTACAAAAGATTTGTATAGGTACCCTACATCAGAGGTAGGCAACCAAATCTTAATCTTAATACATGACATGTAATGAACATTTTCTCTCCTACTTCAATCCTTTAAAGCATGCTACTAATTTGGCGCGTTTCCACACCATTTTGAAAATGTTGCCGATCACTGCTCTACATAATGGCATTTTAACTCCATTAGAACTTTCTACGAATTAAGTAAAAATTCAAATAGGTAATGTTATAAAACCTACGCTAAAAAGTTGGTTTAACCTTTTTTCGCGTTGATGAGCAAAATTGTGACTTAGACCATTATAAACATTTTTAATGTTCCTTAGCTTAAGTGCGACCTATTGCTTGTCTTTCATGCGACTATCAGCATCTGCTCACGGATTGAGGTCACCTTTTCTCAAATAGACATTTACCTTCCAAAATAATCGAGCACAAACTTAGTGAATTTAATCTTCATTTCTATCGTACCTTCGTTCATGATTAGGTTTTGCTGTCGTGATACTTATAATCATAATAATCATAATCATTTATTTTACAAAAAACATACATGATATGTTAATGTATTTATGTTGGTGAATGTTCTATTGAAGGTAGTTATAGATGATCAGTTTCATTTTGCTAAATTTACAGCTGTTGAATTTAAATTATCTAGTATTTTATGATTGTCTGGTCGCCAATAGCTACCTTTAAATCGACATACATAATGTTGCTGACAACGGCTTTATTTGGTTGTGTTACATCTAATGCTTATTGTTTGTTTATAATATTGTTGTTTTAAAGCTTGTTCACATTTTGGCATTGCTCAGAGGTTGATATATCCACTCGATGTAGGTATGAAACGCACTTTGAATTTACAACTATGTTTAAAAATAAAATTAATGAGTCCTCTGGGTTATGCCATTGTGTGACCCTGGTAACATTAGTACCTAAGGTATAACAAAGTGTTGTTTCCTAAAATTTTTATCATGTAGAGGAAGAAAAGTGAAAAGTCCTTACATTAGGTTTGCTTAGCACTTCAGCAACTAATTAAGGATAAAAAAAAGTTATCGAATAATTGTTGTCCGTACTTAATTTATAATTTAATTAATTGTTAAGCTACCTAGCTATAAATCGGATCAACAATTTTGAGAGAAATGGTAGTTAGTCTTTATACGAAATGAACGTACCTAGTTTAAGATATCTACTGTGGAACCAAATGGAGTGTTAAATTGTTGGAAATAAAAAATGACCACACATTGCGTTTTATATTTTTAATATAAGTTTAGTAGCTATCAAAATTCTGATATGTGTGGTAAGCATTAGATAATGTTAAAAAAGAGGAACAAGTGGTTTTGGAACCGTTTAATCTCGACTGATTCAGATATGTCGTTCGTTAATGCCAGATATTACGCTGCTTCTTTATTGAACCAGCGTTATGGAAAAAAAACCTCAAATTTTGTACATGAAAGCGTTGTGTCCCCCAAGGTTCACTATTGGATCCTGTTTTATTCGTAGCACATGATAAGCGCGACTTTATGACAAATCCGTTACAATGATTACGGGAATATAAAAACAACAGCTAAGCTACTGCTTACTTTGTTTAAATAGCATCAGCAGGGGTTTCTAGCTCATTAGCTTTCAAGTGAACATATCTCAATCTTCGATAAGACTTTGTCAGTAGACTAAGTATGTTGCTAATTTGTCTTATTCTTTAGATAAAGCGAGACATCACGCCTGTCCCCCTCTGAGGTACTGACGTAAGGTGCATGAGGCTTTATCCTAAGTAGCTTCTTTAATACGATTTCCTAAACGGACACGGTTATAAAAAAGAATACTGTGTCTGTAGTACGTATACGTACCTAACTGACGCTGACTGTTCTACAGAGAGTGCAAGTGCAAAGATTAAATACTTCCTTACAATATTTCAGTATGACGAAATGTTTACTAAACTTTGTCAGTAAAAAATCTAGCAAGTCGAAAAAGAATAAGATCTTAACTGCGGAACTGTTGACTTCTAACGATTTCTTTATAAAAATTTCCATTATGTGAGTGCCTAACACACACAATACACACAAATGATTACTGAAGGCACGACGAAGATACATTACACTACATAATCTTTTTTACCTTACCTACTGTATGAGCCATCTTAGCACAACAAAGCGTGAGTAGAGAAATGCGCGAGATAGACTATACTTGTCACTGTCTAACTAGATACGTCAGAAAGTGACAAATAGTGTGTCGCACGTGTTGCTGTGCTAAATCTACAGGTAAGATAGCAGATGAGAGTCCGATCGGTCGGTAAATCTGGTCAAAATTCATTAACACACAACGCCATCATATCTGCTTTAATGGAAACCTCACGTGAGGGCGGATGGTGATCCCAGGGTGCTCTGGCCTCTGCTTGCAGGTCCGCTACGCCCTGCCTTCGGACTGGGAGCCCCCGCCGCCCCAGACGCCCAACTTTGCAGCCCCGCCGCCCATCGTCAGCCTCAAACGACCTTCTCTTGTTTAAAAGAATGGGGACTCGGGTTCATTGAGCCCATAGCAAATGTAACGTCGGAGCGATTGTACTGATATGTAATTACAGTAATAATAATAATATCATGATATTTATTTAGTGCTTAGTTGTTGACTAGTTAGGAGTTCTAATTATTATTATACATGTAGAAATTATAAAATACACACGTGTTCAATATATTTTGCACTTTTTCTATAATAGACGTTCAATTAAAATTTGAAACTTTGTAAAGAAGCGTTGCCTATTATATTATGTTTGAATAAATGAAACTAAAAAAAAAATGTTTGTATGTTTTATTACTTATCTCGATAATATTGACTGTAGGAATGTTTTTTAGTTCTATTCTACCAAACGAGAATAGATAGATAGATAGATACCTTTTACTCGTGAGTAAATACAATTTCAATAGTGTTTTGAATATCATATAACTGCCGTGCGCCTCATTCATAGTGAAATAAAACAGATGATATACATACAAGTAACCTACTCACATTTTTACATGGAGACTAGCTCAGCATCGGCAGGTGTCGAGCCAATTTGTGACCCATCACCGAGTACAACGCACCACTTCTTCTGGCGGTTAGACTCGCACTGTCCGCAGCCACAGTAGCTCGATTCTCCAGATGTTGAGTCACGAATTGCTCCAAACATGTCAAACTAATCGCTGTATAAAGACTTGAGTGCATCCGTTTTAATTCGACGAGTTTAAGGGCCGTTCTCCAGCCGTACGATTTTTCGTGTTCTCAAGTTCAAGTGCTTGTGAAATCTAAATTTTAACAGATAACCT